>VYXB01000473.1:9370-21705 GCA_013397135.1 Pachyramphus minor | reverse complement strand
GTCGCCGGACCTTAACTACCTACCTACTCTCAGTCCTCCATCCAACCTGGCCTTCCAAGGATGGGGCACCAAAACTTCTCTGGGCAACTTGTTCCAGTGCCTCACCACCTCCACAGTAAAGAATTTTTCCTGATATCTAATCTAAACCTACTCTCTTTCAGTTTGAAGCCATTTCCCCTTGTGTTTTCACTTAATGCACTTTTAAATAGTGTCTCTCCATCTTTCTTGTAGGCTACCATCAGATACTGGAAGGAAATCACCAGGGTTTTGAAGTAAAACCATTTCTACAGTCTCCTCCCTGTCAGGACAATTGAATCTTTGTTCTTCTCCTGTCACAGGTTCACATTCCTGTGTGTCACCAGGAACACTCATTATAAATGAAAAGTATGATTTCATTTAAAAAGTTTGCATAAAATTGACAGAAAAACTGTATGTATGGATAAAGACCTGTGTACATACAGAACTCAGAGTTCTTTGTTTTTCAGAATTTGCATATTATGAATTAAAGAAATTAAATAATTAGGAGGTGCACTTGGAGATTCCAGTACTAATTGAGCCAAAATGACAGGAATGCAATATGATTATGTACAAGAAAAGTCGTAGCAAACATTATTTGATTATTGCTCCTGGGGCTCAGGGACCTTGCCATGCCCAACAACATGAACTATCCATGAGATTCATTATCACCCCACGTGTTCCATCAGGGATACAGTAACCCCTAAGTATAGACAGAAAAATATCTCTTTTCTGTCTGTTTTTGAGAAAATGTATAGAAAATCTAGATAAATATTACATTAAAAGAAAGAAAAGCGTCCTTGCCTAAAGAAAAAAAATTTCCTGTGATAGCTATCTGTTCCACTTCTCAGTGTGTTTTCTAACTTTCCAGGCTTCCTTCTTCAGCCCACATAAGGAAGAGTTAAAACTTCAGGCTATATAAGATATTTCACTGTGAATGACACAGCAATATATAAGCATCATTTTTTTCATGGTGGGCAGAGACTGCTCAGTCTTTATAGAGACATTTTTTTAATTTGGAACATAAATTAAATTAAATATTTATGCCAGAGCTGTCAAAAGAAAGACAAATAGGACTGGCAAACAATTCTCTTAATAAAATTCAATCACTGTAATGCACACTGTTGTCAAAGGGTAAGTGCAAGCTAATTTTTTCTGTAAAAGTTTTTCTCTCTTTTTTCCTGACAGTCATGTTGGGAAAAATAACTGATAGTTTGAAAGATGATTTATTCAGGACGTAATCCTGCGCTCAGCTAAAATGAATGTAATTCCTTTTGCCTTTGGCAACATCAGCAGCTGGTGAGGTCTTGTAGCTGCTTATTTATTTTTACTAGCTGTTTTTCAGGAAGGTAGTTTCACTAAAATACATTTTAATACACAAAGAGATTCACACACACAAGTGAAAATAGATTTTTTTTTTCTTGTTTATTAAACTGCAGACATCCAAAGGAAATTGGCAATAACCTAAGCATAGCCAATCATGGTACTACAATATCCTGTTTATCCTATCTAGGTACAAGTCATGCTTGATCATCAGCAGGCAGAACAAAAAAACTACGTGTCCCTGGGTAGACAGAGGAGCTCAGAACAAAATCTGTGTTCCACTTTATTTACATAAGCTGCCCTTTTATACGCTCTTACTACACCCAGATTGTGGTCACTCTCAAGCTATTGGATCTATGAGCTAAACATGCATTACTATCACACACTTAATTGGATTGCTACAGGTGTCCACACAGTGTGAAATCATTATTTACCTTCTGGGACTCCTCCCTTATTTTGGCACAGGAGTCTCTGTGTTTCAAACCAGAAGGTCCGTTATCAAAACAGTGCAGTGTTCCCACGCTGTTTGTGCTCAGTTATGCTAAGGCTGGGCCTACAGAAATGCAGGACGGATTGATCATCACATTCCTGTTCTCTCCACATCCCTGAAAATCAGGTTTTCAAATATATAGAAATATTCTAAGAACTTTAAAAAACTACTTTTTAGCACAACTAGTGTGTCATTTCTATATTTTAGTCTACTCTCTGTCTTCTCTATATTACAAAATCTGTCTTAATATATGTATGCATAGACCACAGGAAATAAAAACTTATACATTAGACATATGAAGCCAGTCACCAACTGGTCTAAACAATTACTGAATTCCTTCTGCTGGAAAAAAAAAATTACTGGAGTCCACCTTTTCAACTTGCTGTGTTGTCTGACTCACCATAATACAACGACAATCAATTATACTTTACACTAAACAGCAATTTTTTTGCAGCTGGAAATCTTGAATCCTACATCTCAAATATCTGCCTGGGATCTCTAAAACAGTCCTTTTTTATATAATGACCAAACACTTATATTGCAACATGAATTGTTGTCCATTAGCTTTGATAGAATATCAAATACTGCTTTTAAAGATCAATATAGAGTTTGCAGAAGAATATATATATGCCTTACCAAAAAGAAAGAAGCATTTTCCAGCAGGAAATTCCACCCATAACCTTTTTCCTCAACAACAGAAAAAGCCAGAAACCCCTGAAATCTTCTGAAAAACATAAGAAAAGACCAAGGAAGAGATGATTTAGGCAGATACTAGGGGAAAATGCATATAAGTAGAATGAAGATCACCACCATATCGTTTCCTGCCTGTCCTAATTTACTCTTTAAGATAGAGTTCATGTAATCTGCTAATCATGAAAACCTGTCATTTTTCAGCACAAAAAACCACCCTTTTTGCTGATGAGTTGTAAAGATTTTGTACTGTACTAGGTAGCTCATTCACTTGCTAAACGTGTTTTTGTAAGACCTGAGGCTTCAAGCTCATCGAAGGGGTTTTACTTTAAAAGAATATACAAGGCCCCAAAAATTCACCTGCCAAAATTTTAGGAGGGTCTTCAGTTCTTTTAAACCTTAAGAGACAGTGCAAAGGAGAAACACTGCACACATTTTCTCAGGAGGCACTTTTACTGTTAAACTTTAGGAAATAAGGGAACTTATTAAGTTTAAAGGGTAACATGCAACCAAAACAAAGCATTCTGTAAATCATCGACTTAGCACATGCAAACCCATAAAATTTAGCAAAATCCAACCCATCCTGCCCTATGCTATCCAAAACATTAAGAAAGGAGAACAGAAGAAGAAGAAGTAAAGAAAGAGAGAGAAAATTGTGGCTATCACCAGCCTAGATCCACCTACAGGAGTCAAGAAAACGATGGATCTGAATGACATGGTGAGCACCATGGCTGCTGTCTGGCTGGTGTTATCTGCTTTGACCCCCTGTGGCCACACACCCCCCAGTCCCAGGCAGTACTTTCAGTGTGCCAGCCAGTCTGGGGCTGGGTCAGAGGCTCTGAGGTGTGGGATAGGCTGTGCTCTTGGGCTGCCTTTGACTGACAGCTGCCCCAGGGCTGCCAAGGAGGCCCTCAGGAGCTGAGCTGGAATTTGACATGTCCTTTCCCCCCCAGCACACTCACACTTGAGTCGATCTGAGCGAATAATTAATATAATAATCCAGGGTTTCACAGTTCTGAGTTAATTACTTCCTTGTATTGGACCGCTTACAGCTCACCTAGCATTTAAATCAGATGCTTTGCAGCTGCCGAGAAAATGCAAAGTATCATATTCTTCCTAATAAGTATATATATATATATATAATATGTGTGTGTGTATATATATTTAAATTCCTGTAGTCTGTGTATTTTACTTTCCATGCTCAGAAATACCTACATACAGGGGGCATTGTTAGAACAGGGCAAAAGTAACATATACTTTCATATATATCTATATATATCTATATAAATATATCTTACACTGCCTGAGAACACATCTGCTAATGATTCCATGAGTTTTAACGCTCACCTCATTTGATATCATAGTGAATAAATGAAACTATTACTCAACTTTGATGTCCAAAAACTTCCTCAAAAATGCTTGAAAATATTAAAAATAATGTTTAGGAAATCAAGATAGTATGAAATAGTCTTGACTTTTTTTTTTCCTTCTGGAGTATTGATTTCTTTACCAATGCAGTGAGATCTGCTTATCTCATCTGATTCATGAATCATGCACCCACAATGTAGCAGCAACAGTAAAACTAGTTTATAACTTCATCTTTTCTTCCGTTCTTTTGATAATATGTATAACACAGAAGTTCAAATTGGCTTATTTTATGATTTGTATGTCTTAAGACATACCGTCCCCTGAGATAAACAAGATCTGCTTTTCTTCAGACTCGTGGCAATTTTGAAAAAGTGTTGGAAACACCAGCTTTGTGATGCAAACACCAACTTTATGAAACAAGCATTATGAATTCCAGGTCTCAAACCTATTATTCCTCCTGGACTGATATGAACATAGTTTTATGGTTCCCTGTGGTCAACATATTTACCCAAGTCATACTGAACTGAAAAGTCAGTGGCCTGAAGGCCCAGTCCTAAGCAAATATTTCCCAAGTACCTGCTTAGACACCTATCCAGCTGCACAGCCAGTTATAGATTGAAATAAAATGGGGCTGGGAAGCGGTTTGCTCAATTGCCCAACCCTGCCCATAGCTTCTGACACAGTATCATCCTCCTGCACTGGGACATAAGAGAGTCAATGAGGCCTTTGCATGCTCAGAGAACTTGATTACTCCTTTTCTGGGCAAAACACAGGACAGGCTTAGGAATTAACCAAAATTACTCCCAGGACAGGGACTTATACAGGGTTTACGTGTAGTGTCCTGAAGGGACAAGGTCTTGCACTCCTGTAAGGGTACTTCCACCTTGTCTGGAAAGGGGAGAGATTTCTTCTGTTTTCAATGCACACTCACCATCCTTTGATCTGTATCTACCGACCTGCCTTTTAAGGAAAGAAAAGTACTCAAGATTACTGTTGGAAGCAGTGTCTTTCCTCTCCTCTAGCAAGCTGGTGCCATTCTTAAAAAATGAAAAGGGGGAGAGAGAAAGTCCAGAGGACAAAAAGGTCTTCAGAAATATGTTCTCAGAACAGAGCTTGGAGACCTGAGACCTGAGAATGAAGATAAGTTATAATGAGTTTCACCTTCTTCAGTTTTTCAGTCACTTGGAGAAGTGGACAAGATTTGATCCACTACACAATTAAGATAACAAAAAGCTTGGAAGCACCTCTTTTTGATTTCCTTTCTGCTGAATTTGCTACTCTATTGCCACCACACTTGTTCTAGAAAGGCTCTCATAAGCCTGTAAACAGATTTCCATTTCAAAAAAGATATCTAAGCCCTACTAGGTATGATGTGTAATCAGGTCTGGAAGACCCTTAAAATGAGGCTTATACACCTTAAGAAAGAATTTATTAATAAAATTGCATGTATTCTTTGCTACTCTTTAAATTAAATTCATGTCTCTCATCAGGACATGACCCTCATGTCATGCCAGACTCAAGACTCACGTGTATCAGTATCTAAACCACATTATCCTACCCACTGGAAAACAAACAACAAACAAAACCATCAAACAAAACCAAGCAAACAATTTATCAAATCTTTTGGTAAGTACAAAAAACACTAACTGATCTTGTTCTTAATTGCATAGNTTCCCCCCCAGCACACTCACACTTGAGTCGATCTGAGCGAATAATTAATATAATAATCCAGGGTTTCACAGTTCTGAGTTAATTACTTCCTTGTATTGGACCGCTTACAGCTCACCTAGCATTTAAATCAGATGCTTTGCAGCTGCCGAGAAAATGCAAAGTATCATATTCTTCCTAATAAGTATATATATATATATATAATATGTGTGTGTGTATATATATTTAAATTCCTGTAGTCTGTGTATTTTACTTTCCATGCTCAGAAATACCTACATACAGGGGGCATTGTTAGAACAGGGCAAAAGTAACATATACTTTCATATATATCTATATATATCTATATAAATATATCTTACACTGCCTGAGAACACATCTGCTAATGATTCCATGAGTTTTAACGCTCACCTCATTTGATATCATAGTGAATAAATGAAACTATTACTCAACTTTGATGTCCAAAAACTTCCTCAAAAATGCTTGAAAATATTAAAAATAATGTTTAGGAAATCAAGATAGTATGAAATAGTCTTGACTTTTTTTTTTCCTTCTGGAGTATTGATTTCTTTACCAATGCAGTGAGATCTGCTTATCTCATCTGATTCATGAATCATGCACCCACAATGTAGCAGCAACAGTAAAACTAGTTTATAACTTCATCTTTTCTTCCGTTCTTTTGATAATATGTATAACACAGAAGTTCAAATTGGCTTATTTTATGATTTGTATGTCTTAAGACATACCGTCCCCTGAGATAAACAAGATCTGCTTTTCTTCAGACTCGTGGCAATTTTGAAAAAGTGTTGGAAACACCAGCTTTGTGATGCAAACACCAACTTTATGAAACAAGCATTATGAATTCCAGGTCTCAAACCTATTATTCCTCCTGGACTGATATGAACATAGTTTTATGGTTCCCTGTGGTCAACATATTTACCCAAGTCATACTGAACTGAAAAGTCAGTGGCCTGAAGGCCCAGTCCTAAGCAAATATTTCCCAAGTACCTGCTTAGACACCTATCCAGCTGCACAGCCAGTTATAGATTGAAATAAAATGGGGCTGGGAAGCGGTTTGCTCAATTGCCCAACCCTGCCCATAGCTTCTGACACAGTATCATCCTCCTGCACTGGGACATAAGAGAGTCAATGAGGCCTTTGCATGCTCAGAGAACTTGATTACTCCTTTTCTGGGCAAAACACAGGACAGGCTTAGGAATTAACCAAAATTACTCCCAGGACAGGGACTTATACAGGGTTTACGTGTAGTGTCCTGAAGGGACAAGGTCTTGCACTCCTGTAAGGGTACTTCCACCTTGTCTGGAAAGGGGAGAGATTTCTTCTGTTTTCAATGCACACTCACCATCCTTTGATCTGTATCTACCGACCTGCCTTTTAAGGAAAGAAAAGTACTCAAGATTACTGTTGGAAGCAGTGTCTTTCCTCTCCTCTAGCAAGCTGGTGCCATTCTTAAAAAATGAAAAGGGGGAGAGAGAAAGTCCAGAGGACAAAAAGGTCTTCAGAAATATGTTCTCAGAACAGAGCTTGGAGACCTGAGACCTGAGAATGAAGATAAGTTATAATGAGTTTCACCTTCTTCAGTTTTTCAGTCACTTGGAGAAGTGGACAAGATTTGATCCACTACACAATTAAGATAACAAAAAGCTTGGAAGCACCTCTTTTTGATTTCCTTTCTGCTGAATTTGCTACTCTATTGCCACCACACTTGTTCTAGAAAGGCTCTCATAAGCCTGTAAACAGATTTCCATTTCAAAAAAGATATCTAAGCCCTACTAGGTATGATGTGTAATCAGGTCTGGAAGACCCTTAAAATGAGGCTTATACACCTTAAGAAAGAATTTATTAATAAAATTGCATGTATTCTTTGCTACTCTTTAAATTAAATTCATGTCTCTCATCAGGACATGACCCTCATGTCATGCCAGACTCAAGACTCACGTGTATCAGTATCTAAACCACATTATCCTACCCACTGGAAAACAAACAACAAACAAAACCATCAAACAAAACCAAGCAAACAATTTATCAAATCTTTTGGTAAGTACAAAAAACACTAACTGATCTTGTTCTTAATTGCATAGCAGGAGGTTGCCTGGAAATTAGTGTTTTTCAGCTCAAATGAGTCTTAACATTTATGGTTTTATCCTTACAGGTATTTCAGTTCCTAACTCCAGTTCATGTTGTTGCATACTCACCTGAAGTGGGAGTGTAAACATCTGACTTATCCTGAGGCCTCCCTGAACAGCTGATCTTTATTCTCAGCATTGATGGAAGGGTAACATGAGATAATCAGCAGAGCCCTGACTCAGTGTGCAAAGCAGAAGCAAGAAAAGCTTCTCCACATGTTGAGACTGTATGTCTTCTCATTGGATACAATCTCATTAGATGCACTTAACAGCCAGGAGAACTTACTAGCTGTTAATATGATATTTCATATAATTCTGATTATTTGCTAATAATAAAAAAATTAATGAGGTTGTATTGAAAGACAATAACACTAAAATTACCTCAAAAATAGTAGATCAACATTAAATCTACGTAAGAGTCACCAAGTCAGTCATATCCCAACAGAAGCAGCAATCTTTTGTTTGTCCTCTTTTAGGAATGACTATGAGTATGTGTTCTGCAATCCTTAATCCATTATCACTAACACAGAGAGAGAAAATAAACAAACCAAAAGAAATTTGGTGTAAAAAAACCTCTTTTTGTTGAGGACTATAGGCATTAGGCTTGGAATTTTGCCTAGAGTCTTTGCTATTTTAAAATGAATGCTAAGATTTATGTTTCTCATTGCTTAAACACCCAAGGATACACATATTTACAATCCTAATATACAATCCAGAAGGTGGGAAAATCAGGAATTTTATACGTGGCTTATTTTGATGCTGTTCAAATTCTCTCACCTCCAAAACTGGAGATTACTTCTAATAAATACAAATATAATCATGTGAGAAACAGTTTAATTGAATTATCAGATGAAATTTAACTGAAGTACATACAAGAGCTGTATGATTCGGAGTGCACAATCAGAATCTCTAAGTCACTCTGAGTGAAGAGGTGTTAAGTTATTCATGTAAAATTAGTTTGCAACTCATAACGGGCAACAGCTAAGAAAACAAAAATCATTACTAGAACAGGCAATAACTGGCTTCCTTGTTGGCAATCTGAGAAGGCCACGTTCCTGTGGTGGGACAGCTATTTGAGAAATGTCCACTCTATAGTAATGCAATCAATAATGAATAAATCATGACATTCACAACTTTCCTTTTTCTAAGCTAGAGAGCACTAGGAAAATCTTTTGCAGAACTGTGATTGTCAAGAGGAGAATACAGCTGTCCTGACAACTGTGGCATGAAGCTTGTATTCATTATGTTTCTGTCAGAATGCAAGTTCTAAATGTAAAAATTATATGGCTATTTTCTTTTCCTTTTCTCAACAAAAATTTGTGCTTTCCCTGGCGCTCAGTAAACAGAGCAATTTTAATCTGCCTGTACAGACTGCAAGAGTGCCGTGCAGAGACTAAAACTGATGAATGTGAAGTAAACAGAAGAGGCTGGTTAGGAGGCATGCACACACCAGATAAGGTATTAATGATCTCAGGAAATATGGCATTGGTTCCCCGTAAGGTTTTGGAAAATGTTGTTTACTACTGTCTACTCTGCAAACATCTAAATGTAATGCTGTCACTTTTGCCTCAAGGGGTGATTCAAATTTTATTTGTTAATGAAGTAGTACACTGTACTGTGTCTAACTGCCCAGAGCAGTGCCCAGACAGGCAATTCAAGCTCAGTAGTCCAGTATCCAAACTTACAAACCTTCCTTAAAAAGATCAATTAACGTTTAGCTCTTTCATGGTCATTTTCATCTACAACCAAACCTGTGTTTCCTAAGACTATGGAGACTAATCAAATACCCAGTTTTCAAAATTAATTAAGTGATATTTAATGATAAACTTTTTGTCTTACTAGAGTGGAAAATTACCAATTTTACACTGAAAAATATATAGCATGCTTGATTTCCTTTGCAAATTTAAGATATTACATGAGAACATTCATTTGAAAGCAGCTTAACATGTTATGGCTATTATAGTTAGTGTCACATACTAAACTTCTTCCAATGTAGACTAAAAAATGAAATTTAACCACGCAACACAAATAATCAAATGGGGCATTTTGATGCTAACACTATACTTTAAAATATTTAATATAATGATAATACAATTACTCAGTTGACGGACTGATAAGAAGCTGTGCTTGTAGTCAGTAATTTAGAATTGCAAGAGAACTCCCAAGTTTTGAGTTTAAGGTTTCCTATTCTCAACTGCTTTTCACAGCTGTGTTCTGTCTCTCTCCAAGTTGAATCTTCTTTAAAAGGAGATATTATCATCACTGATCCACCTCATTTCAGCACTTGGTGCTATGAAGTGTATATCTGTTCCACCAATAAATCATGGCTAGGGACACCTTGATGCACAGATCTCAGCTAGGGGCCACTTAAATTCCAACATACACCTCAAAAACTACTGAACTTATTCTCAATTTCTTGCAGCTGAGGGAAATTCTAGTCCTAGATTGTAACCAAGCAGGTCAAGAACAGAGATAATTTTTTGTGCAACTTAAAGTGGTCGTTTGTACTACTACACCTACAATAAGCACTGTCCTTTACAGAATTGCATGAACAGCAAAACATGTGTTGTGTTCAAAGTTGAAAGAACTTAATTTGTCCTCAACTCCATACAAATATTGTCTTAAGATAATTACCAGAAAGAAGCTGACATTAATCAAAAAAACACATACTGAAGATGAGGAAATACAGAAGGAAGTACTAAAAGCATCAAAAGTATTCACAGACAAATATTATCAGGAAGGAGCAGAAAAAGGTAAAGACTGCAAAAAAGCTTTAAAAATACCCTACCCAACACAAATATTGTCCACACAAAACAACGAAAACCATGTAGAATGGAAAAAAAAGACAGTGAAATGTAATTAGAAAAGAAAATAGATGATAATATAAAAATTGGGGGAGAAATGCCAAAGGCCAGGGGAAAAAATCATTTTCATAAAAGATAATGACCAAAAAAAAAAAAAGAGAGAGAGAAAATATTTTATGGCAGGAGCAAAATATTTTCAAAGGTGTTTAAATCCTTCAGAAGACACAGATCCTCAGAACTGAAGGCTTATCTCTGATAAGTAGGTATTTCGATTAAAGGTATCGTTAATTACACACTGAATAATAGATTCTCTGTGGCACAGTATTGCTAAAACCAGACTCATACCAGCTGTAAGTACTGTGTAGGAGGAGCAATTGAAAAGATAAAATAACTTTCTTTTTCTCGAGCACTCTTGAATGTGATGGATCTTTTTGTTTTGCAGTCTTTTCTCTATAAAGCTTATATTTGGAGCTCTCTCTTTCACACTCCCACTGGCATGATGCTCAGGGTTTCACTTCACTGCCAAAAACAAAGCCTTTCACTGTTTAAATTCTACTGCTCTCCTTCCATAATTCTTGTTGTAGCACCCTTCCAAAACAATAAAGAAGACTGTGCTATATGCACAGAAACATCAGATTGGGTATAAGAAAGAAATTCTTCACTGTGTGAGTGGTGAGCCATTGGAGCAGGTTGCATAGAGACACTGTGGATGCCCTGTCACTGGAAGTGTTAAAACCAGGTTAGATGGTGCTTTGAACAACCTGATCTAATGCAGAATGTTCCTGCCCATATATGGCTGGGAACTGGATGGTCTTTAAAATCCTTTCCAATCCAAACCAGTCTTTGACTCTGTGATCTTGAGAAGTGAAATCCTTTCTTTTAGGGGCAATTCAACTGAAAAATTCAAGAGACACATCCATACATTGATGTATCAAACCTAAGAATAAAAGTGCCTTCTGTGCTGCTATATAAAGAGGCCTAAGAAATTTAGCTCATTTCTTTGCTGTTTCCTTCAAAAGTAATGAACCTCTCACTCTGCAAGTCCAAATAAGCCACACAACTCTGTATTTATCTGGAATACAAGAAACCCTAGGTCACTTGAAATTCCATTCTATTTTCCTTTTGGTCTGACATCTCACAGGAAATCACACAAAACTGGAAGACACTGTAATTTTAGTAGAAAAATAGAATAAATATACCATTTTATTGTGTGTGAATTTATTTAAGAGTGACAAATTCAAATAATTTTCTTTTAAATTAGAAAAAACAGTTATGTATAAGCAATGCTTAGTTGTTTCACCCTGTTGTTTCTTGAGAACTGGTATTTACTGTTGCGACTTGAAAGCTGTGTAAATATTGCTATTGGAGCTTCTGAGAATCAGAGTCCTGCCAAAGAAGCTTTCAAACCACATTCGTCTGAATAGATAGAACTTAACTGATAGGAAACTATTGTGGTTTCATCCCCGTCAGCAACCAAACCCCACACAGCTGCTTGCCCGCTCAGTCCTTCACCAGTAGGATTGGGTAGAGAATCAGAAGGGTAAAAACCAGAAAACTCATGGGTTAATGCAGGAGCTGATAGGATAATCCACGACTTATAAGCAATCCATGATCCTGGGAGGAAAAGCCCCTGCCTTGGTCCCCCGGCCACGTGGCCACCAGAGCTCCCAGCAGGGAACACAGAGACCACCCCGGGAGACACGCAGGAGGCGAGCAGAGCACGAGACTCTTCAGAGAGCAGGAACAAGAGAGAGTTTATTTGCATACAGCTCAGTATTTAAGGGTCCGGGAAAATTAGCATACATCCAATCATGGAGCTAGGGGGTCTAAGAC
>VYXB01000464.1:237109-310126 GCA_013397135.1 Pachyramphus minor | reverse complement strand
CAGTCAGACAACAGATGAGACCTACCAGACCTTTTACTCCTGTATAAATAACTGCTTGCAGTATGAACAAAGAACTTCTGATCCTGAGAACTTCCAGATCATTTGCCTGTCCTGTAAAAGCATGACATAGAGTTATTGACACTGCAGACATATTCGTAGACTTATTGAAAAAGGCCCCAAACCTTGTTGCTGAATTAATTAGACTTCAGTCAGGTTAATTAGAAACTGGGGTGGGAGGAGGAGGGAGAGACAGTGTGGGTATTAGAGATCTCCAATAAACTATTTCTAGAAGTCTGAATCCTGAAAAAATGAGATGATAATCAATAGAATCAGTTGAAACAATATCAGAGCTACTGTATATGGGCACTTCCAGTCCTTTTAGCAAATGGTTTTAGAAAATTATTTCCTAATAATGAAATTGATAATAATAAAGATATTAAAATTCTTATTTTTCTGGGATAGGTATTATCTTTTGGAAAAAAGTAGTAGNGGTTTTAGAAAATTATTTCCTAATAATGAAATTGATAATAATAAAGATATTAAAATTCTTATTTTTCTGGGATAGGTATTATCTTTTGGAAAAAAGTAGTAGTCTTGATTGACCTTGCTCAAAAACACTGCAGTTTGGCCTCGTCCAAAAATCATTTGCCAACACCAAGAAGCAATGGAATTTTGTGGACAAATAATACTCAGATTTTTTTTTTCTTATTGTGTTAGTAAAACTTCTGTCTTAAAGCTTGTTTCACAAAAAGTAAGCCTGAAGCAGACAACAAACATGGAGTATTTTATCCCCAGCAGTTAAACTCTGGCAATACTAAACACAGACAGAAGGAAAGACTTATGACAGAAAAACGAATGCAGAATTTAATATTGATACTCCTCTTATTACCATGATTTACAGCTAGTACTATGACAGAAAACATACAAATAAGTTGTACTTGTGGTTTGACATCACAGTAAAGAATATAATAGATAAAAAAGATACAACATGGGAATCAAATGAGCAGAGCTACTTCAATCTTGTAAAAGGGAAACAATACAGAATAGTGACTTACTCTCTTTCTAGTGAGGAATGGTACAATAATGGTACCATTCTACTTTTGAAACAAGAAATGCCTGCATCTTATTAGATATAATTTTAAACTTCAGATCAAATTTTAATTAGTTTCAGTAACAGCCTTGTCCATTGATTTATATTTTGTCCATAAACCAGTTTCAAATTCAAAGATCCACTTTTTACTTTTTTAGAAATTAAAATTACATTTGAAATAACAACAGCAGGTGACAGACCTTTCCACAGAATTCTTGAATTTTAGTAGGATAGGGCTGTATTTTCAAATCACACTAAGCTTGCATGCTTTTTCAGTCTTCTGTCAGACCTCTGTCTTGGCAAAAGGAAGAGGTTTTTCTTACAGTTACTTTTGAAGTTACAGTTACAATTACTATTTTACAGATCTTGGTCTTGGTATTTCACTGACTATTTTCTCAGAGGTATAGATTACCCTTCATATTCTCTGAAACCTGCAAGTATCTTGCAGGATTGAGCCCATAAATGGCATTTGAAAATGGGGGGTTTTGTTCCTTTACATTCATTATATTTATGTCCTGCCGTTTGTGTGCAGCACTCATTTCAAGCAGGCATTTTCAGTGCAGAAGATTCTATCAGCAGCAGCAGATGTGAAGGTAATGACAGGCTGAGAAATGATCTGCTGGCTGATTTTGGAAAGTACTTTATTTGGCTCAGAACAAATTTGGTTGTTTAGAAGATCTACGTCACAATCATACTCAATTTCAACTTCTGGGAAAGGGGACAAAAAAGGAAAAAAAAACAGAACAAAAGTTTTTGCCTATGAAATGATTACATGGCTAAATTAAACTGTAACATAAAGTATATTAAAAAGGACATTTAGTAGAAAATTGCTAGTAGAAAAATAAAAGTATCCAGAGTGAGTAGAATTAAATAAAATGAGTGAGGAAAACATAAAAGGAGAAAAGGAATAGCAAATAAATCATAATAATGAAAACATGAGGTGTACTAAGCAACTTTATAAAAAGATATAGTGAGAGAGAGGATAGAGGACAGCAGTCCTGTGCATTGTGCTTATTTCTTTCATAAGCCTTAGCAATAATCTTAAATTTCAGGGACAACACTTACCAAGACCTCTTTCACAATATACCAACCGTGAAAATAAAAAGCTTTCCCAGAAGTCCCTTACAATTATAAAGGTTTTGCATCTTTTCCTGCTGCAGTGTCATTTTCTCTTACCCCCACCCTAGAGTTCTTCATTTTGTCTCCTGTCTTAACACTTCTATCTTCATCTCCAGCCAAAGCTCATCTAATTGAGTCTTGTTTGGAGTTTCTGAATCTTGTACACAATGCACATTTTCCAAAAAGCTATCTGTAGGTGATGCGTATATTGCTGAAACTTTTGTTTGAAAAAATCAACAACTTAAAAGAATGAAATAAATGTTAGGCTTAGGAATTAAAAAGAGAGCAAGTATGCAATTTAGGAGGAAACAAAAAGCCCTGTCCCCTAGGCCCTCAAATGCTAGCTAATCCCCTCAGAAATGACCCATAACAAAACTTGTTACATTCTTCTGTTTTAATTATTGCTTCTTCAAGAAGAAAAACATGACATTTCCTGGCCTTCAGAACATCTTCAAGGTTCATAAATAGAGACACAGAAAACAGTACTGTTGTCTATAAAGGCTCCAGATTAATTTCTCCATGTGTATATATTTCCTATCATATAAGAGTAAGATAACTTAGAAGGTAAATTAGAGGACAAGAACTGTTAAATCAGAAAAACACACTCCTGTACTTCATGTGGAATTTGCTTGGTATTTTTTCTCCAGTTTTACTAATCATACAATCTCAGGTATTCAAAGCCTTTTGTTGCATTTTATGTTGTCCAGGAGTTGCATTTGCTGCTTCTGTCAGCCTCTCCTCTCTGACTGGATTGCAACTGTGCTCGCGGCTGCCCCTTGTCCCTGCTTCTCGTCCCACTGCACAGCAGCTGATCAGAAAACAGCCTGTTCTGTCCCAAGGCAGTGTTTGTGATACCAAAGGACTGCTGGGTGCAATCAAACCTGAAAATACTGTGGTGTTTTAGCAACTTCCCTGATTCAGTTCCACTAAACTGGCACCCTTGGATATCCTTTTAATAATTCCCACATGCCACACTGCTACACAGTCTGCTACACAGACTTTTAACAGCTTAACCCCAAAACGAAGGAGATGAGAAAAAGCTTAATCAGAAGAACTTTCAGAACATCTAATACCATGCCAAAAAGCTGAAAAGAGGCAAAGATGCAACTTCCCTAAACATGCAAGGCTAAGAGGGAAGAAAGAAACAGGACTTATTGGGAAGGAAGATGATGAATCCAAGCCGGGGAAAGCAAGTTACAGATGTTCAGGCTCCAATGCAGTTCCTAAGTAGTGGAAAAGAGCTAAATGAAACCAGGCAGAGAGCAGAGCTGGAATAATGTGAACATTAAAATGACTGTAATTGCCCATATGAAAGGTCTGTGTAGCCTGAAATCCTGAGAAGGATGAGCAGCAGACACTGCAGAAAGAAGAAGAAAAAGCACAGAAAATGCTAATTCCTTGAGAGATGTAGTTAAATATTTAAAAATATGCCTGAAAATGAGATTGTGTCTGGATGACATTTGTTACTGGTCACTGCTGTATGGCTACTAAAAAAAAAATTTAGCCCTGATAATATGCCAGGACAATCAGAGTTACTTTTAATCTCGCACCTTTAAAAAGAGCAACCTGTTTTGTTTTCTTTAAGACTGCCTAAACTGCCACTGCATGTTCCCTTATTCTTGCATAGTGGAAAATATTGAAAAGCTGTTTTGTCCTCCACTTTTATTTTCTTTTTTTTTTTTAAATTATTGTTATTATTATAATAGGGAAAGCATTTTAAATAGAGAAAGTGAGTCTAGATATTTCAAAAATATATTTTGATAAGATTAATAAGTCAAAAAGACAGTTTAGCAGACAAGAACTAGGTTTTTTCCTAATGATGGATGTAGGGTATTTATTTTGGACTTATTGTACTCTGTCACTCACTGTTAATTTGTTAAAGGGCTTACAAAAAAATCAGAGAAGAGAATATTATTATCATCATCACTCATTCGTACACTGTCTTATTGTAATGTTTTATCTTTCAGCAGGTAAATATGCTCCCTTTTCAGAAATAGCTCTGTTAGTTTCCTGTAATTACACACCATACATACTTCATTTCTGTTTCCACCAGCTAAAATGATTGGGAGATAATGCTGGCAATAACAGAAATACTGTGTTTTAATAATAACTTCCTGGAGAAAGCTAATTTTGGAAAGACTTCTGAATTGTCTCAGAATATACAGTCTCTGCCAAAATAGATATTTTTCACCAATTATCTCTAAGTTTTTACTTTCTCAAAAACACTGAAAGTTTGAAACATTGTTTTAAAGAGGAATTTTGAAAGGGAGAGTTTAGATGTCCAATATAACTCCATCGTGTCTGATCTTGAAGTGTATACAATGCATTCAACAACTGGATTTTATAAGGAGATAAGACATATGAAATGTTTAGTTGCATGTTTTCAGTTTTTATGTTCAAAAGTTAGTATCTCATTCTAAAAGCTGTAGCTGAAACAATATAAATTTTGTCTTTGAGAAAATTGTTTGTTTTAACGGCTGAAGATGTGGTAAGTGTGCAAAGTATATAAATGTCAATAAATTCTTTTATAGCTGTTTTATCATAGCTGTTGTTAGGCATTAGCAAAATATCTTTGGGTTAACTCTTTAGAACCTAAAGACATAAATAATAACATACAAAAAAATGACAGTGATTCCTGTTGCCAAATAAAAGCCCTTGCTAAGAGAATACATCTGGGCAATCAAACAAAAGATTAAAGCACATCTAATGTTTTAGAGAAAACTCCGAACTGTTCCTTGCTAGGAAGAATGTGAAGCACTGTTGGGGAATCTCCTGTGTTTCCTGGATTACATCCACTGTAGTTTGAATTTCTATTTTCCACGAAATCTACAGAGCATGAATACAAGTATACTTTTATTTGTGTAGGTATTTCTGCTTTCTGCAGGAGCAAATCAAATATCTTTATTCAGGATTTACTCAGAATTCCTAGATATCCGTTAGGAGGACTTTCTCTGAGTGATATCTGACACACTTTTTGTTCTACTCTGAGCATAAAAATATACAAGTCTTAACATTTAGTTTAATAAATAGTTTAAAAATCTTAGTTTTGTTTTGCATAAATCTTTAGACTAAAATCTATGTAGATATTCAAAACTTATTCTCCTTAGAGGAAATTTCAATTACATTCATACTATCCTAGTTTACGGTTAATCCATGAAGTTTATTTCCTTCTAAAACACTAACAGAGAAAATAAATAAACACGTATTAAATTTGAGATAGTAAAATGTTTTGCTATAATTCAGGAAAAGAAGTAAAAATACCCTCAAAACAACCTCAAAAATTTACACAGAAAAACATATCTGTTGGGCTGTT
This sequence comes from Pachyramphus minor, assembly GCA_013397135.1. Taxonomy (NCBI): domain Eukaryota; kingdom Metazoa; phylum Chordata; class Aves; order Passeriformes; family Tyrannidae; genus Pachyramphus; species Pachyramphus minor. The sequence goes on along the minus strand of VYXB01000464.1, from coordinate 304,604 downwards.
TGTACAATAAAAGTAGAAGTTATCAATAACTCATGGCTGTTTCAAAAGTATAAACTGTGTGATAGCCATGTAAACCAGGGACTGGTTATGATGAGTCCACATGGATGATATCACCTATATTCATGGGAGACTTTAAAATAACTGTTTCTAATTTAACTGCCCAAAGAACAGAAATTGAATATTGTTGGATGTACGTGCATGCAATTTTATGTACAATCACTGCTACCGGGCTTTGTAAGCCGACACTGCGGCTTCTGACATAGATGAAATAATTCCATTGGTTTCATGCCACATATGTTAATGAACAAAATGTTTTACCCAGTTCTATGTATTACTTTTACCCAAACTGAGTAATGAACTGATAATGGTACAATCATTCTAAGTAACTAAGCAATCAGAAAAAAAATCACTTCTTAGTTTTCCCAGTCAAGATAAATAGAGCCAGGCAAAGGTATATTTCTAAATGAACTTACCTGACATAGACAGAATCAGTCAAATATAAATTTAAAACAACTCAAAACCACTAACTTCATTAAGGAGACTTTTCTTTTACAAGGGGTCAGCACTGCCCTTAACCTCAACTTCATTTTGGAATGATAAGAAAATGAAAGTTAAGCAACAAATTAAATAGAGAACTAGGAAAATATATTATTTTGTTATTGCTCATCAGATCTAAAGAAGAAACACCAGTTCGTTTCTCTGGAGATAGCATCACAAATTAAGATTTTAGGTTCTCAGATGCAGAAAAATATTTAAAATATATATTAGTACCAATTATCTTACTGGAAAAATTACCTGTATTGCCCTTCTAAATAGTTAAACTTTAAGTTCTAAAAAACCACCCAAACAGCCAAATTAAAAAGAAACAAACATATAAAGTTACAAAAACATCCCCCAACCAACATATCAAGCAAACAACCATGAAAACAAAAGGACAAAGAACACAAGGATGTACTCATTTCTCATTAGAATAAATGTTTCAGGTTTTCCACATGGTAGTTTTAAAGTAATTTTGTGATTTGGGATTAATTTTTAAAAATAATTGAAATTTATTATTTAGAATATCTGTGTTGTTTTTTAAAAAATTGTAATTGACAGAAGGCACAGATAACAAAGTTCTGAAATGTTTGTACAATTGTTCACCTCTCTTGTAAATATGACTACTGAAGACTTTCACAGAATCACAGAATGGTTAAGGTTGGAAGGAACCACAGTGGGTCATCTGATCCAACTTCCCTGCCCAAGCAGAGTCATCCTAGAGCACATTGCACAGGATAGTGTCCAGATGGCTCTTGAATATCTCCAGTGAGGGAGAGTCCATAACTTTTCTGGAGGCAGCCTGTTCCAGTGCTCAATCACTCACACAGTAAAGAAGTTCTTCCTTATGTTCAGACAGAACATCCTGTGCAATTATTATACTCGACTTACTATATTTGACTACTTTTACCTTTCATTATACTAGAACCTGAAGATCAAGGCCACATCCAACTGTAAAATGCAAAGATATGACAACTGACAATTTAGATTGAAAAATTATGTTGTTGGTTTTTTTTTTCTGAGGCTGAAGAGCTAATTTTGATTTAGATATTGATTAGTTTAAGACATTGGGCATATTTTCTGTTGTAGTCATATTCAACATGCTATATATGCCAATATTGCTAAAAAAGCCCTGACATTTCTTATAGACACTGTCAAATAGTTTGGAACTTAGTTTTCATTCAAAGTCAGGAGACATGGTGGTCCCAGGCTACATTTGCTCTCTGTGTTAACTTAGGTCTTGAACTTGCCCTCACCCACCCCACCCCTTGTGGTGCTGTAGGTTGCTTTGGACTGTGGCTCTAGTCTGACTTTTGTTGACAGATCAGCTGAATCGTACTACAGGGAAGCCCTGGCACAGAAGGAGACTGATAAAGAGGTGTTTCGCTAGATAATAGGGTTCCGTTTTCATAGACGACCATCTGCCATTTCCTCAGAAACTCACACAATTTCGTTATAATGAAGATGTCCTCTGGTTTGAAAAGTTTTTTGAGAAAATGATTTCTTGATATCCCAAAAGCCTAAGAGACATACAAACTGAAATGTAAAGGACATAAAGACCTAACGAAGCTGTATGCTTACAAAGGCTTTTAAATTGTTTTTCAGTAGTGTCATCCTGAGTTTAAAGGATTATATGTTCTATGGGAACTTCATGATTGAGAGTAGGATAATTACCAGTACACTGAGATGATCAGTGAGTTATAATGCAATATCTCATCCTTTTCATTTAGAAACTTTGTTGAGGCCTGGAAAGAGGGAGAGAGCATGATATGCACATGACAAGCTTGGATTGTTTTATTTAAGTTTGAGGCTTCTGTCTCCTGCAATTTAAACAGATATTAACTATGTGTTATTCTGCTTCTAAATTTCTGCATGCATGATGAATGGTTCTATAACATAATATATAGGGTTTTTTTTTTATTATTACCGGCTTTAGCAACCTATATTGCCACATCTGGGAGACCATATGCCTTCACTGTAGTCTCTTTCCTGCTCTGACTCTGTGTGGTACTGCTGATCATTACAATCCACCCCAGGAAAAAGTCTTTGAATTTTCTTATATTTAAAATTATAATTTTGTACATCTAAATTGCATCTTAAATTTTTGAGTAGCTTTACATAAATCCATGATATAATTTAAATGGTGGTAGTGGTGATATTCTGGAAAGGACCAAATCAAAGAATGTCCTCCTAAAAAGCTGCATCATTTCAATAAACAGCTGTTGAAGCAGATACCCTTAACTTACCAAAAATAAATTATAGTTGTTTTCTAATCTACTAAAAATGCCTCAGACATTACCCCTCATATATTCATGGTGTTGTTGGCAGGGTCACAGATGGTAATCACCATGCCACATACTGTTGCTAAATGTAAAAAATTCTTTTAATAGTTTTGAGGAATTATTCTTTCTAAATTGTTCATACTAAGAATCATTTATTATTGATAACTCCCAGTAAAAACAAACTGGCACAAATTATTTCAAATTGTCACCAAGGCACAAAAACTCACTGAAAGCATCCAAATAAGAAGACTTCTTTCTATAGTCATTGATACTGGCTTAAGGCAATCACCAGGTCCTAAAGTGTGACCTCTAGGGCATTATTTGTAGCTATATTATACTTTCATTATGGGTAGAAGACTCTTTTTTGTGAAAAAGTTTAAAAGTTAACAAGAAAACAGCATTACAGCAGGACCACTAGTAGTTACGATAGTTAAACTTGCTTACATTTTGCTATTCTAATCATATGTGATTGAATGTTTGATCTCTCTGGATTTTATTGTTCAAACAATGTCTTGCCCAAGTGTAGTCATTCACACATATAGAAGCATACAAAAAATTTAAACTTTATATTAATTTATGTGATCTGGTTTTTTAAGTTGTTCTAACCTATATAAGACAGAAACAGAAAGTAAGTAATTTTGTACAAAGAAGTATCTTTATACTTTTCATATATAACATCTTAAAAGTACAACTGTTTGATTAGCACTATAGCATGGCCAAAAAAGTAGTTTCACAAGATTATTTAACAGGCTTGATTGCTGAATTCAAACTACTAAAAACAAACAGTAAATGAGGACCTTTTAGGCAATTTGACCAATTTACTACATTTTGCAAAAGTCAGCTTTAGCCATTTGCTCAGACTGCATAATAACCACTTATTTCTATTAAAATATAAGTCATATCATTCATACTTTAATGTCATGGCAGTATTCTTTTATATTAAGGTATTCATAGCCATTAATAGCTAAAAATGTTTTCTACAGCCTTCAGTAGCTGCTCCAACAAGGGAAAATCTAGTAACCGAGGACTGATACAAACAAGATTTCTTTCTGATTCTACATAAGATTCATCTCTTGCTGATGACTTATTCCAAGGGAAGTTTTCATGCTGGTGCTGCCTGACCTGTACAGAGCAGACAGTATCTCTGAGACCGGGACAGGTTTTTCCTGCCTTCGTTCGCCCCCTGTGCCAAACAGGGACAGGAAGTGTGACACAGAAACTCTGACGGGAGATCTCAGGTTTTGTTAGCGGGTACAGGGCAGTATAAATAAAAAGGTTCCTGAACCACCTTTCTTTCCATCACAGGGGTACACCAGAGATACTTCCTACAAACAGAAGCACAAGATTAGAAAGTTTTCATACCATTACAGGACATACGTTTGTTTCATAATAATAATATTTACTGAATTTGGGTCTTTACCCTGCCCTGAGAAAACTAGACATTACATAAAATTGACCCTTGAGGTTTGTTTTTTTACCTCCTCCAATTTTCTTTATCTATACCGAGAACCTGAAAGTGTTTCTGTGTTCTCTTTTTTAGTGCTAAAAATAATCTGTATTTAATCTTAATGGATTCATTTTCTTGAAGGTCATACCAGCTGTTGCTCATTGTCTACCATCAGAAGTGCCTATTTCAGAGGGTGCTGAGCAAAGGCTGTGATGCTGGACTTTTGTTTTATGTGAAGGAACAAGGGCGGGAAAACCACTTTTACATCTATCTTTAGATGATCTGCATCTGTGAGACAAGTTAACATGTACCACAAGCTATTTTTATTATTGATTTTAAAGCTACTGTCTTGGGGAGGGAAATACCTATGCATTCAGTGGCTCTTTTAGCAGAGTACACCAAGTGTCAATACTTTCTCTTTTTTTTAAACTGGCTAGGAGGCAGATATTGAAGTCCAGGGCTGCCTTTGAGATATGACAAGTTATGGAGAGGGGATTTAAAACTCAGCTTGCATGATACATATCTTTTGTCTGAATATGAGTTTGATGAGACACATAATTTCTTCAAGCGAATACCAATGTTAAAGACTTAAAAGTCTTCATCCTTGAAAGGACGTTGTAATAGTAGAGTTTAGACAAATGCTTTTACAAAAATACAAATATGCTTGATACAAAGCCAAGAATGAATGCCACCAGAAACAGAAAAATTTTTTAGTATTCCAGTTTTTATTAATTCTTCTTGGTGTGCAGAATCAGTCACAGAACAACCATATAATTCCTACTTGCAGTCATATGTCACTGTGTCAATGGATATGCTCCTTGATAATTTTTTCAGTAGATGTTGTGGAGTAGTAATACAGGATAATTGCTTCTTTTCAGTGCTGCAAACCTAGCTGTTCCACAGATGTGGACATACAGAATGAAGACACACTTCAAGTACATAGAACAAAGTAATTACGTCGTCTTTCTAGAAACGTCCAAATGTGAAATGGAAAACATCCACTACATAATCCCTCTTCTCAGGCTGTATGTTTTACTACTGTAAGGGGAAAAAAAGCTTCAATTTAAACAGAATAACAATTATGTTCGCAATTAAATGGCTTTTACTTTTATTTGTTTCTTTCCCTATTATTTAATTGAACAATGTTATAATAACTGCATAAATAACTCCAATCAATCCCCATAAAGTAACAGGATGTGGTTACACTTTGATCAGATTTCTAAGGGTCTATTATTGTCATTACTAATGTTCAGCTGTACAAAAAACACAACATTGCATTAGTCTTTCTGCTGCTTCTTCCTGATGTGCTCATGGAAATGTAGCTGTCCCCTGTGTTGACAGTAAGCCTTGCTCTTTCTAGTGTTACAGCCTTCCAGCTGACAATAAGCACATTGGCTAGTTTTCCTTGCTTATATTATCTGTTTCTCTCCCCAGGATGGTTTTCATCTTGTCTTTTTTCCATGTTTGAATACCCTTTAGTTTCCCATTCCTCTTTTTTTGCACTAATGCTGGCAATTCTACCCTAATTCGATATGCAGTTTTCATTGATAAACAGTTTAATATCTTTTCTATATAATCTATAAAGTCATGAGATATTTCTAGAAAGGTATTTCTGCTGTGAATAGCTGGTATTTTTATGTTTTTTTTTCCTATATTCCCTTTTTTAGGTATTTCTGCAGAAAGTGGTCTATTTCTACATGATTATGAATTTGGTAAACATTTTTTTTCAGGTAAGATATCGAATAGTCTAATTTTGTTTATTCTAATATGATATTAGCATTGGATATTTGCCAAAATCATCAAACTGCTTAAAAAATTCAGACTTAACTGACTGTCAGTTGGTCAGTTTTAAGACTCTATCTGTCCCTTGATTTTGTGCTTGCTTACAAAACTAAAAGGGAAAACAAAGTTGTTTCAACATAACTTAAAGATCATCTGGAAATCGCATTCTTTTGTTGATCTCAGCTACTGTATGGGAAGACAAATGGTTCTTAGACTATAAACTAAGGGCAATTATGTATATTTATCTGGAAATCAGTATTTTGAAAACAAACTACATTTTTAGATAATTGATGTAATGTATTGATATGAAGTCAACCAGTAGAATTTGGGTTTAATAAGATTTTCCATTTTTCTTTTAGGATAGTACCATTTAAAACATACTGCAATAATCAGTTAAAAGATGGGAATTGAATAAATTGTTGTCATGAGGTTTGCCTACAAAAAAAAGTTCAAATTTCTACCTCAATTGATAGAAAAGCGTGCAAGAGAAAAGTAATTATGTCCACATGCCATCAGTTCTCCTGAAAATCTGAATTTTATTTTACTATTTTTCATTGAAAATACTGTCTTCTCCAGGAAAGTAGGATAAAATGTGAAACACTTTTACTGACAATTGATAGTCCATATCCAATAAATGTCAGAAACAGTTTTCAAAAATTAATGGTTTTTTTATTTGTTTTAATCTTTTATCTTCTTGGAACATTTCAAAGCTGCCCGAATGACATTTTAAATTAGTATATTATCTTTCTACAGTTATTAGTAATTAATCAGTTGTTAATATTGATTCTTGTTATGGAATTTCACTTATTTTAAGTAAAGTAAAACAACAGCAATATTCACGCAGCCCAGTTCCAAAAGTCAATACTGCAAAAATATATGCAAGTCTGCAGAAACACATGTTAAACAGAAATAAATGGGATAAAACACTATGCTAAAAAGCGCTATCCAGTTTGAGTCAAAATGCTTGGGCTTTTTACCAGAATGAAGTTCATAGTGTACAAGTCGTTTTACTTAAGTTTGCATTGCCCCTGTTAACTGCACAGTTCCATGGTTATATTAAACAAAAAATACACTTGATAGGTATGCATGGAGGGGGTCCTTTTAATACCAACAGTTGCTTGACATAAGAAGATGTTTATGCTGATTCACGTTCTGAAAGGTAAATAAAGGTAAAGATCTAATGAAAAACTTCAGCAAATTTTGTCTTTATCTTTTTTTTTTTTTTATTGAATTGTAGTGGTTCTAATGATAAAACTAAATGAAAGCATTTATTAAGGTCGAAATATTTTTATAAAAGAGGATAAACCAATTACTATTTTGGTTTTTGAATATCCAGGCCATCACAAAAAGTCACAAGGACTAAGAAAAACTGTAGTAAAGATTTTGCTGAATACAGACTGTTGAAAAAAGCTTTATACTAACTAAATGTAACTAAAAGACAATTTTTTCAGAAAAATAGTGGTTTTAATTAGTGAGTTCATGATTCCAGTTCTACTGCAATGAATACTATACATAGCTCCAATGGAGCTGAACTGCTCTAAAATATGACTAGAAACTCAGAATTCACACAGGGAGTGCTTAGTAAGGACTAAACAAAAACTCAGCGCAAAACAGCAAGAACATCATGATTTGGCCAATGTTTGCTTTTCAGATGCTTTTAAATTAGCAAAATTCTGTTTAGTAGGTACCGATGAATTTTCAACAATCTTTATAAATAATGAACATAAACCCTGCTCAGCTCTTGTCCTGATGCATACAGAAAACTCTTATTAATACCAGTGCCAAGAGGTACTGAGAATACAAACAGAAAGAGTAGACCAACAGCAAACTATATATTTGTTTGCAAGGCTCTGTTGTAGGAAGCAGAAGCAGTTATCTAATTATCCTGTTACTACTTGTTCTTCTAATTCAGACAAATGCTTTCCCGTTACCATGGAATTCCGTCGATACAATGGTACTTCCACACTCTTTATAGTAAAAAGATCTAGTAAAACAAAGAAAAATTAGCAATATTCAAGCTATACACCTAGAAACTTGAAAGTATAAAACAGTATAATATACTTCTAGCAATATATTACAGATTTTCTTTTTTTTCCCTATAAAAATTGTTAACAATATTGTCACTTTTCTCTCATATATTAAATGGTTGCTTAAAAAGTATCCCTGTCCTTCATATTAAGATTAATAAGATTCAACTGTAGCAGGTATACCTTTGAGAATGGTTTATTTATTCAAGAGAAAAGTGGTTTTTTTGAGAAAAGAGATGTTAGAATCTAGGAGAATAAATAATTCAAGACAGTTCTCTTCCTTTTTGTTTCAATACTCAGGTGTATGTTTCTCATCTATAAGAAATTCCACATGCTTCTTCAGTCAACTTCTGATTTACATTGCCACATTTAACCCTTTCGTCTTTATTCTGTGAGGCAAATCAGAGATTTTCTGCAGTCAGAAATACTGCTATCCTCTTTAAGAAGGAAGAAAAAAGGCATTCTCACTGAAGAGATAAACATGTGTCTTTATCAACACTAAAGAAGTCAGCCTGAACCAAAAGGTTTTTGTTGATGCAACTAGAAAGCACATTTTTAATATTTATTTTTTGCAGTTTATGCAAATATCAAAAAGATTCTTTTCTGTAACATTGTTTAAAAAACTTAGAAATGTGTAATTTTTTCTCTATTAAATTATGCAGAAAGAGAAGAAAAGCTTTTCAGTATTTTTAACCTAACAAGATCGTTTTTTTGAATTGTAGGGATTCCACAACAAGTGCAAATCAATGCAGAAAAACTTAATCTTTGGTCTTGAGGTTATGGTGTATACTCTGAGGAATAGATAATAATAAGTATGAAGGAAAACCCTTTGGAACGTTTCAATTGTAATATATCTGTGCATTGCAACACCTCCCTGAGAAGCACGGTGTCACATATAATTATACAGCAACTGGAGATAACACAAAAGACCATCTGTAAGCTTTGAACAGATGTAGCCTTTGAATACTTGAGCTTATCATGGTCTTAACATTTTTAAACCTCAAAACAAGTGCAGCTTCAAAAAAATACTGGAGTAGCAACAAAATCAAAACTAAGATATATATTCACAGTCCTCTGAAGTTGATATTTTGCTCAGTTATTTAAAAGCATGTATCTGCACAATACTTTGTCATTTAAGGGGAAAGGTTTTTGTATACATAATATACATAACCTGCCTTTTTTTTTTTTCAAATGAATTTCCCTAAAAACATACAGACTCACTAAGATAGAATAGAATAGAATAGACTACTTCAGTTGGAAGAGACCTAGAACAATCATCTAATCCAACTGCTTGATGACTTTAGAGCTGATGAAATTCTAAATCCAAATACTTCTTAAACACTGACATCATCAAACACCTCCCCGATGTTTAATGACCCTCTTGGTAAAGAAATGCTTCCTAATGTCTAGTCTAAACCTCTCCTGGTTCATTCATGAAATATCCCCATCCCATCCTGTAAAAAAATACCAGGGAGAAGGGATCAGGACCTTCCTTTCCCCTTCCCCTCCTCAGGAAGGTGTGGAGAGCCCCTCAGTCTTCTTCTGTCCAAACTAGACAAGTCCAAAGTATTTAGCCGCTCCTCATAAGACATTCCTTCCAGCCCTTTCACCAGCTTTGTTACCCTATTCTGGAAGCACTGAAGGGCTGAAGGATCCATCCCACAGCTGGATAACTTGTCCAGATGGATGCTGTGAGGGACAGTATCAAAAGCCTTACTAGAATCCAGGAAATCTGCATCTACCACTTTCCCTTCATCCCCTAGGGGCGTGGTCTTATCCTAGAAGGATAACAAATTAGTGAAACAGGACTTTCCCTTTGTGAAACCAAGTTGACTGTACCTGATGACTGTATTATTCTATAAAAATTATTCTTTAAATACCTTTCATTAGTACCCAGTGTGATAGTCTCCATAACTTGTCAAGGAACTGAGATTAGACTAATAGGTCTGTAGTTCCTGAGACTCCTCTCACACCCTTTTTGTAGATTGGAATAACACCGGCTATCAAATTAATTTTATTTCATTAAGACAGCAGAAAATGGTGCAAAGTACATTGTGTACATACTCTCAAAAATTTTTTTTGTTTTAGGAGTCAAAGAAAAGGGAAAGGAAAAGGGGATGGGCAGAAGAAGAAGGAAAGAAGTGAGAAGGGACATAGTGTAACATTTTCTTTCAGGAAGATGGAAAGGTAGAAAGAAGATAAAATCCTATAAAACATTTTAACCATGCACTATAGAGGTAGATCTTCACACATCCTGAACTAGCTTTAAGGATGGTTATAAACTCTTTATCCCAAAGGTGTCATATGCCTAAGTGGAGCTGGAGTTTCACCGAATAGGGCTAATCAAAAGCATGGATTTAATGATCCTGTACTTATACCTGGGTAAACAATAGATATCATTCTAGAGTGCTGTCAGCTTGAGGTGTTTTGTGAGCAGTAAAATTATAACCAAGCTATTAATAAAAACTGATTTCTTCAGTTCAATAATCACTTACTATGAACAGAAAATACCTAAAAAATGGATATTTTTGGTTTTTCACATACCCATAAATCCCTCAAACCATAAGTCTATGAAAGATAAAAACCAAGGTTAGAAGTCACTTTGTAAGAAGATAACAGGCTTATATGCAAACAAAGTTATCTCTACAGACTAATGGAAACTGTAGAAAAACACTGTTTCAAAGACAAAAGTTAAAAAGTTTCTTCACATTTACCGATTTCTTATCTAAGAATAGTGAAGGAGAAAAAGAAAAAGAAAATTCAGCCAAAATACCCACCATTTGCATAAACATGAACAAAGTAAACTTTTCCAAATAAGAGAAAAGTTTGTTCACGTGGGATGAGATATTAAAAATATTCGATTGACTTGTAAATGCTGTAAGCTGAAAACAAAAACATTTTGACAAAGAGGGAATCATTTCAAGTTTTAAGTTTCTGAAGACAATGAACTAACTTGTCTCACTTCCAAATACATTGTATTTTCCTAACTGCAGGCATAATTCTAAGGTGCTGCCTGCTTGGTAAGTCTTCCATTTATCTTTAAACGGCCAAATATTCACCTATGGTTTGTCGGTTCTTATGCCAAAAATGGGTCATGATATTCTTCATCTAGTATTCCTCTTTCCCTTGTGAACTGCTTGGAAACTGAGAGGCCTTATGTTTATCCAACAAAATACAAATAGAACAATAGAGTTTTTGTAGCCAATCTTTTAGAGCTTTGATGGTGAATTTATTTATTTATTTATTTTAGATAACCTCCATATAATAACTCGGGTAGATGTTCAGCTCAGACTATGGGGAAGTATCAATTCCTTGACATTGAATAGTCTGACCCTCATTAGGAAAAAACACGTAGATTCTGAGTTCACTTTGCCCATCTTAGAAAGAGAGTAGAATCTACAGTCTTGTTCTTTTATGTTTTATTTTTCTCAGACAAAATCTTACTAGATTCTTGTCTGCACAATAAAAATTGTGCACACACAATAAAGACCTTGAAAGACGAGTACCTCAAAGAAGATACCTAGAATGTATCAAAAGGAATCTTACTTCTAGATACCATTACGGATGGAAAGCAAATACATTTTTGGACATGGAAATATAGGCATTAAAAACTTTGTAATTTAAGTGTGGAAACTTTAATTAGCCAATAAAATCAGTAAATTTCAGAGAGCACATGCGAGTTTGGTCAGCTGACTAGTTCCCAAATTTTATGGCTGTATTAATTAGGTGCTTGACTGAGTTGTCCAATTTTCTACTGATATCAGAAGCAAGTATATATGATGTCTCCCAGATGTTGATATGGATGACAAAAGTTCAACATTACAGTGTTTTCAGATTTTGGGGAGAAAAAAATCTCAATTTATAAGAATGTGTGTGTGTATGGAGGGGAGGTACGTATGTGAATCTTTAAATACTCATTTATATTTTGTGGAACAAAAAGTTTATTATTTATTTTCTGAGTGTCACTTAACTGTTATTATTAGCACGTGCACTGTTGAAGTTAACTACTCATTAATTAAGTACTAGTAATGAATACTTTTTATGCATTAATATGGGAAAATCCTTACAGATCTTCTTAATACATAACTATTAGGGAAAAATGCAAACAAGAAATGGATTTAAATAAAAGCATTTGCCTTAGAACACAAATATAAGTTAAAGCAGACTAGTAACCTTTCTGTAATCTATAAATAAAATAGATGTATTATTGCAAGTGTTTTTTTTCTTTCAAGCAATTTTATTGTTCAGATGGTGTACATTTGATAGAACTAGTTAGAGACGGTAATAGAAAGACATATTAAAATAATGTAGTCTGTGTAAAACATAAATGCATACAAAAATAGTCCAATCCTTATTCTATTAAAAAATTAGAAGAGTAGTAATTGTGTAATGTTTAAAAACATTGCCAGTATGTGCTAGGCACCTAATAATTTATGTATTCCATAATTTTTCCATGGTTTTAGATGGACGTTTGATTTCTTTCATGAATACTGAGCACTTATAATTTTTTTTTTTTTTACTAGATTTATGAGTCATTATAGTTTTAGAAACACATTGTGCTTCTCTTAAGAGCAAAGAAAAATATTGGTGAGAAACCTGAATTTATCTAGTCATGTTTGAAAAACTGACTTGGGATAAAGCATGCCTGAGAGAGATGTATTATTTTCCTTTTTAGCTAAGATTGTTAATATTTTAACAGCTTATTTTATTAGCTAACCAAAACTTGCAGATACTTCCAACATTTAAAGGAATGTTTACATGGCAATCTATGCCATGATGATTTGATTGTTGAATTTCTATTTTTTGGTAAATTATGTTTTAGAGATACAACTCTAGGACACAACGAGTTGGGATAAAAGTATGGAATTTCATTACATGTATGTTCACCAGTGAGTTCTTATTAATATTTACTAATTATTACTATTCTCTAATTCCTAACTACCTTGGCAGCCCAACTATAGTAAAATGACAGTATTTTGTCACCTTCCGTGCAGTCAGAATGAGTACACTGCAGTCCTAACTGATTAAAACCTTGCCAACAGAATACATTTTATGTTTAAAGAAAAGGAGTTACTGTAAAGTTATCACATAAGCATGTCCTTAAACTTCCAGTCCACTAATAAAACTGTGCCCTATTAATTCAGACAGAGAAAAAATAAAAGGTCAGAAAGATTTAAAAGTCATAAAAATGTATTAATTGCCAGAGCATTAGGCCATCTGTTGTGAAGCAAGAGTCTTTGCCCTCCGTGGTGGACTCAGCTATATCAATAGTGTAACTGCTGTTCAATAGCTGTGTGTTAGTTTAGCTCCTCCTGCAGCAGACATTTAATTGAAACACAGACTGGCAGAGTACATGGCTCCCTGTTGTTAATTGGTCTTTAGAGACTGTTAAGAAGTATGCCAATTATCTCTAGCCCCAGTCTCAAAAAAACAAAAAAAAAAAATTTAAAAGACAGAAATAATAAGGTCACCTTGTCTCTTCATTAGCAAGCACCAATAAGAAATTTGTCAGTTCTTTAAGTAAATGTAAGCCTATGTGGCACTTTCTTTAGACACAGACTTGAACAGAAGTATAGCACAGTAGTTGTTCATGTACCGTTAAGCAGGCGGCCCAGAGATTGTATGATCAAAACCAAGTCATTTTTTTCCCTCTTCAACAGAAAATATTCTTTCTAGGATCAGGTTAAGAACCTTTATTTAAGGTGTGTAAAAACGATGCACTGCAAAATGTCAAGATACCTGACGAAGATGGATGGGAGAAATAAAGCAACAAGTGATCTGTGAGAGAGTCCTAACACCCTTCAGAGAAGATGGCTTTAAGAGCTAATTAGAAACATTTTCCAGTACAAGCAGTCAGCTATATTTTTTGCCTCATATTATTCAAACTTGAAAAAAAGAAAGGAAAATATTCAGCAATCACTTCAAAATACAACACAAAAGAATAGAAAAACTCTGTAATATGCAGTAATACATTTTACGTTTTAAAAACTGCATTTGTGAGCTAAAAACCACTCTTCATTAGGTATTAAATCTTTCCTAAGAAAATAAAAGAAAGACTTTAAATAACACATTCATATTTTTAAAACAGAGCAAAATTTGTCCTCTATATATAGAGGACAATATTTATACTATAAAATAGAATAAATTGTAATAGTAGAAACATTTATTTTAAGAAAAAGTAAAGGAAAAAATTCCATAGTCAATATATGTAGTTAATTGGAATTCTAACAAAATTAAATGTGAACACATACAGGATTTTCCATCTCTCCGGAACAAAAATGATGTTAAGAATACTGTCTCATAAATAGGTCCTCTTATATTTACAATCAGAATATTTCATATCCATATCTAGGAATTCAAACCTACAATTACCTTTGTCTTAAAATTCAAGCTGCTTTTACAAATTTTCCTTTTATTGTTGGAAAAAAACCTTTTTATCAAGATGAATGTTCAGGGAATACTCTTTTCTAACCAACCATCTCTTTATTCATTGATGCAGAAGTCTGGTGAATAGTAAGAGTGCTATCCTGCAAAAGCATGTAAACACAGCAGAATGCTGCTAGAAGCAGCAGAGATACTTCACATTTAGCTGGTCAGTGAAATTCATCAAACATTTTATATGTTTGATGAAATGGATGACAACAAGAGAAAGACACTGATGTGAAAGACAGTGCTGCTTAGGGTAGTTTTCTCAGAATCATAGAATATGCTGAATTGGAAGGGACGCACAAGGATCATTAAGTCCAACCCTTAGCCCTGAACAGGACCATCCCCAAGAGTCACACCATGTACCTGAAAGTATCATCCAAATGCTTCTTGACCTCTGTCAGCCTTGGTGTTGCATCAGCTTCCCTGGGGACCTTGTTCCAGTGCTCAACCACCTTCTGCATGAAGAACCTTTTTCTAATATCTAACCTAACACAACTTCAGGCCATTTCCTCAGGTCCTGTCAGTGGTCACCACAGAGAAGAGATTCAATGCCTGCCCCTCCTCTTGCCCTGATGAGGAAGTTGTATGCTGCAATGAGGTCTCCCCTCAGTCTCCTCCAGGCTGAACAGATCAAGTGCCCTCAGCAGCTCCTCATATGGCTTCCCATCCAGGCCCTTCACTGTCCTCGT
This sequence comes from Pachyramphus minor, assembly GCA_013397135.1. Taxonomy (NCBI): domain Eukaryota; kingdom Metazoa; phylum Chordata; class Aves; order Passeriformes; family Tyrannidae; genus Pachyramphus; species Pachyramphus minor. Next base: position 289,411 of record VYXB01000464.1, on the reverse strand, counting down.
TGCTCTCCTTTCTTTCTTTTTTAAATGATTAAACAGCCTAATGTATGTCTATGTTATGCAATGAAGCAATCTTCAGAGCCCTGTGAAGGGCTAAATGCAGAGCAACAAGCAGAATAACCATGTTAACTGCTAGTTAACCATGTTCACCATGTTGACAGTTGTAGCTAATACATATTGGGGCAGCACCGTATCAGTGCAGTGGTAACACTTTGGGGACTTCGTGTAATGTCGTTGAAGAAAGCTGAACTCATCAGCTACTAGAGGACTTCAGGAGTTCCATATTGAAATCTTAGTGTGAAAGATCATGGTCTAAATGAGTATTTTAGACGGCCTTCAAGCAGGAGACTCTTGGAAGCTCATGGCAAGTCACCTTGAATAATGTTGAACAAGGACTGAAGGATCCACACTTTTTTTCTGTGGATCTTGTTTCCCAAAGGACAATTTTATTGTAAGACTGAATTTGCTTTGTGGCATGAAATAATAGACCTGGTCATGTAGCTCAGAGAAGAGCTTGTAAAAAGAAGTCCTGAGTTTCCAGCAGATGACCACATCATTATGCTTTAAGATAGTCAGCATCAGAAATTAATTGACACTGCCTGAATCCAAAAGTATCTACCCTACTACTCAATATTATTAAAACACAAGAAATCTGAAAAACAGGCTTTATTACCACTGGTCTGGTAGTAAAGATTGCAGCAGGACAATTTGGTGTAACTTGGTGTGATAGACTTTAATAGAGAGGAAAAAAAAGATACTACATGTTGTAAAACCATCTTTGCTTTTACTCATTTGTAGGAGACACCCATATTCCCTCATGATGCTGGAAGAACATAATTCACATGCTCATGTCTTTCCTTGTTCATTATATTAAATAAAGAGTTCTGGCTAATTAAATAAGACTGCTTTAAGGTAAATCTCTGTTCTTCTTCAGCAAATACAGGCATGAAAAGCTTCCAGGTAAATACCCCTTGTTGGGCTGTAAACTTGCACATATCACCTTGAGGTCCATTGCATAGATTTGGAAGTTCAGCTTTTAGAATTCTATACTGCTTTAACGGTTCATATATTTTTATTTGTTGTTGTAAAAGTGTATCTAAAAGTTGAGATGGTTTTAGGGTTTTCTTTTTCTCTTTTTTTTTCTTATTGCACGGAACAGTAATTGTGAACTGTGCTTCAGATCATTGCCCTTTACAATTTTTGTCTAAAAGACAAAAAGCCATAGAAGTATATTCTCAAAAACTAGGCAGACCCATATAGGAAAAGAACATTGCACACTTTTCAAATCTCTGGAAAAATATTTTTTTTTTTTTTTTTTTTACTTATTTCTCGCAGTGATCACATTGGTCACTGTTAATGATCTTTTTATCATTAGTGATTCTCTCAATATTTGCACTAGTAAATTTGACAGAATTACTGATCACTCAAGAATCATTATCCTTCTGCTTTGGTACATTTTACATGTGAGGGGACACAGACAAACGTGAAAGTAATTTTATTGACCATTTAAAAGCTTCTTCTTTTAAGTGCCAGACTGTTAAAATTATATGTTCATGAATAATTGTAAAACCTCAAACCTGGTTAACTAAAAGCAATAATAAGTTTTATTCTGGAATGCAGAAAATTTGATACTAATTTTTTCTTTTTGTTGTTGTTGTTAAAGATAGCTTTTTAAAGTGTATTTATGGATGTTTGAATTAGTTTTCACTGGATGCAGTTAAAATAAATTAGCTGTATTATAAGGTAACATAGAGGGCTAAATAGAATTCCCTATTCCCTTTAATACTTAAAGGAACTCCTAGGAATTTTTAAATATTATTAGCTATTACTGAGAATCACACAATCACAGAATGGTGTCGCTTGGAAGGGACCTCTTGAGATCATCTTGTCCAGAAGATGAACTATAAAAGTACGTATAATACCTTAATTTAATTAATGACATATGAAATAATATACTTCATACTTAGCCAGGTATGCCTCAGGCACAATTCTAACCCCAGTTAAAAGCTGTTCATATATTAAGATGATTAAGACATCTCACTATGGAACAATTATTCAGTTCTTCTTTGTGCCTTGTTTTTTCTTTGTTTCTTTATTAAGAAAAGGCCCATTATTTAAATAAATGATTGTTATCTGTTTTCCACTTTGATGACATTAGTGCAGAGCAAGAAAATCTGTAAGTGATTAAAACTGAAGGGAGAAATATGCCTGAAATATCATTAGAAATGACAACCGTTAGGATTAAATTTGTCTTTTCAAATTTTTCAAACACTCTTTCCTATGTCTTGATAGGCATGGAATGCATGAAAACTGTCATGACCTCTTTCTTGGTAAAAAAAGATTAAAAAATTTTTGCAGTTCCCCCCCCCCCCATTTGATGTGTTCCCCAGAAAACAAGTAATTCCAACAGTTCTTTGGTACTATCTTTTTAAATTGCTTAGACATCTTCTAAAGAAATCCATCAGAAAGAAACTGGATATCATTCCTGTTAATTGTTATGATTATCATTACTATTATGAGAACTGATACAAGGAGTAAAACATATTGTCATGTATTCTGTGAGCTGGGAGCAAATTTGAGTCTAAAATAAGAGTGGCATTTCAGAAATACTCTCAGGAGATGATGATTAAACTATTTTTTAATTTTTTTTAACATGATATCTGAAAGACTTTATATTTTAAAATTGTTCCTGGCTACAACAACAACAAAATAAAATTGTCAGGTAATTTATATGATATTAAGAGAAAAAAAAATTAAATGAAAATACAATATCTTCAGAGTAGCTGCAAGCAATGAGAACATGTAGGTTTTTTTTGGGGGGTAAGACAATCAAAGAGTTATTTTTTTCAAGAAAAACAGAGACTTTGAGAGAAGAAAAAAGAAAAGATAGATATTATGTAAATTACTAGACACTAGATTAAGAAAGCAAAGGGGTTTTTTTAACTGCTACTGTCCATTACCTTCCTCTTCTCCACATATGCCGAAGACAGAGCAAAACCAGGAATACTTTACTAGGTTCCAAAAAAATCGGGCTAAAACTCCAAATATATCAGGATAAGCTTTGGAATACATCTCCCATAGCAAATAACCATCCATATTTATCAATTCCTTTCTCCTTTCAGAATTAGTTTCCTACTTTAGAGATTATAAAACTGAGTTTGACTGAATTACAAAACAATACATAATGGCTTGCAGCACAATATCATTTCAGTGTTACTAAAAATATATGTAGCAGAACACTATTGGTTAGGTCTAATTCTTCTGTCCCGTTCTAGTTTTATTAGCACCAAACGTTGCTTGCAAGGATCTGATGCAGTACAGAGTTTTTTCCACTGAGAGCTTCTGTAATGAAAAAAAGAACTTTTAGGGTAGAATAACTAGAACAACCTTTGAAGTATACTTGGAAAAAAAAATAATATCATGCAGTAGCACAATGTCACTTTCTGTATTCATAAAACTTATTACTCATATTCTTTTATGATTTAGGAAAAGATATTATTTTAATGAACATTTATTTCTTAATATATGCAAGATGCTTTTACTGCTTTTCATCCTGTATAAAAATTCATGCTTGAAACATAAAAATGGATATAAAATAGTCACATTCTAATTTGTCTTGTATATTCAGAAATTCTTATAGTCCTGTGAGTGGATGAAAATTAAGAAATAATCAGGCCCAATATGCTTCAATTATTATTTCCATTTCCATATTTAATAGTAGCAAACACTGTTTCCATTGAAACAAGTTATTCAAGAGCAGAATTTGCTTCATGTTGCAACATATTTATAGAAATTCTGATTGAAAAAAGGGCAGGAGAAATCTGTTTTTAAAATAAATAAAAAAAAAAAAAGAAGCAGACACAAGAACAAATAAAGTGGAAAGGAGGTGGATAGCAAGGTAACTGCACAAATATATCCAACATATCATTGACAAGGTGAGTACTTTGCCTGATTTATTTATTTCATAACCTAGTATTTCAGCTGTTGCTGTGTCAGTTTTCAACTGTTGTGGGTACCTTAAATACATTTTTTAGCTTTTGATTCAGTGAAGGGTAGCATGAAAGCAATTTTTTGCTTAAAATATCCAAATTCTCACAGTAAATACAAATTATAGTCCTTCCTCAAAGTTAGGTCAAGATATCTTTTCAAAATAGCAACCTTCGCACCAGATACTCAGGAACAGCTTTTTGCAGTTAAAAAAATTCAGGAAAGCATTAAAAAATATCTGCTAAATGTATCTAGTCTTGCTCAATAACCCTTTCATTAATAAAAAAAACTTTAGTTCTTATTTTAAATACACAGCTTTTTTTTTTTTTTTTTTACATAACATTGGAAAAGGGTGTTTAATATAAAGAGAATCTTGGTTTCATGCTTTATGCCTTCATCATAATTCTATCTAACCTTGCCAAATAATAAAAACTACTTTTACACACATAAATCACAGTTGAAAAAACTGACTGCAAAACATACACTAAATCTAACATATTTAAAGTTAAGGATTTTGCAAAAAAGCAAGTTCTCGAGAACCCAGCTTGGATAGATTTGATTTAAATATTTAAAAATCATTAATTCTGCCCACATATACCCATTATTTTTCAGTATGATAGGCAAATTTCTCTAAAAGAAACAGCTGTTGTCTTCTTCAAGGTTATTTATAATGCTCAACCTTTTGAGTTTTATAAATACGAGAAGAATTCTGTATAGAATTTTAGATGGATAAAGGAGATCAAGAATTCTTAAGTAGTATTCCTTGTTAATGAATCTCATACACAGGAAATAAATTCACTGTTCACTTTGATATTTCTCTGTATAATATTGGAGTATTTTCATTCTTGAAGTAGTCTTACTCTACCATTTCCCTCCTGTCTGCAGCAAAGGTTTCCAGCTCTGTATCTTTGGACATAATAAATCAAAGTACAACCTCAGCTTCAAAAATTGTGACATTAGAAATTTTCTTTCTAGTCCCCTTTCTTATGAACCCAGAAAGTTAGAGGAAAGAGGTATTCCCTCTGGGTGGTACTCAAAGTAAATTTTGATATTTTCTAATTCTGTGAATTACCTATCACAGCAGACAAGTCCCATTCACTCACCATAATTAGTACTCCAAGGTGAGTACCTATTTCATGTACTACTGCAGCAGGAATTAGAGAGAAGAGGGTAAAGAAAATTCTCCCAGCAGAGCTCAACATGATAGACTGCACAAATCAATTTTAATTAATTCTACCTCTTTAAATCTGCCTGCTCTTTTGGAAAGATTTTTATCTGCGTCATGCACTATGGCAAGATAATTAACAAAGGCACTGTAGGGCGCTGATAGTGCTAGCAGACAATTTACTTGGCAACATCTTGGTTTTATGAGAGTGCCAGGTTAAAAGGTCCATTGTATTAAGAGTAGGATTTGTGCTCTATCTTCATATGAAAAAATACTCATCTTTTACCAAGAAACACCTTCTGAGGTTTTAATTATATGCCTTCAAGCAAGAAGTAGCGAGAGAGAACTTCTCAAAAACACCTTCATTGTTGTGAGGCAGAGACTGCTTCAATGTAAGATTACTGACGATGAAAACCCAGGGTGTCAGAGCTATAAAGTTCATACTGGGAAGCATAAGCTTATAAAGAGTTGTTTTGTTCTATTTTGTTTTTCCATGCTACTTGGTACACATTTCAAGCCAGCTACTGCAGAGAACGGACTTTTCTGAAACAATATCTCTGCTACATTACATTGCTTTATTTCCTTGCAAGGCACTTGGTGGAATGGTAAAATATACTGTGCCAATAATAAAATGTCAGTAGACTTTACCAATAGTAAACTGACCTACTTTTGAGTATTTTGTAGTGTTTTTTTTTCAAAATAGTACCCTTCTTTCAGAAATTATAAAGCAATCAAATGCAATTTAAGAAATAAGAAAGTCAAAATATTGTCTAGATGTGTCATTACAAATAAGATTACCAGTCTGATGTGTGTGAAAATACATATTTGTGTGTGTGTGTATAGATCTAGATAGATATAGATATATACGCAGACATGTATATATACACACACGTAAAATTTGTATTTTGCATTACCATTTCATGATAATTGAGGGATAAATTGGCATATATCTTCCAGAAGAATCAGGATAGTAGTTCTGTATGATTTAGATTTAAGTTAAAATAAAAAACGTGGATCATATTATACAAAACATTTTTTTGTAAAAGTTCAACCTGTTATTTAAATAATTTTGAAAAAATTATATTGTCAAACCAGGTATCATCTTCCTTCTGCAGTTGACATGAAAGGCTAAATTAAGTAAAAATTGAAATTTGTCTTCTGCTTAAGTCAACAGAAATGTGACCACATGTTCATGGATAATCCAGGTTAAATCTTTGCTGATCTGTCTACTGTGTGCACAGATAGTGGTCATGCAAACACAGTATTTGAACACAAACTCTTTGCAATAATGACAACATTTTTGTTTCTACTTATATAACAATAAAACATTGCAATTAATTTAAAGTGGCTTGACTCACATCCTTTGCACAATGCTATAGGTGCTTTGACATACAGCTAGTGCCATTAAGAATGAAACTGATAATATGTCTATTTTTCTAAATCAGAATCTCTTTATGTACTGGATATAGATGTCAAGGATTTGGTAACAAGGGCAACCACAGGAGTGGCTCCCTCAGGAAAAGACTGGGGCTACCCTATGGTGGAAACACCTGGTTCCAGTCTGCTGGAGTAGTTTTACCCAGAAAGACCGAAGCTTGTGAAGACAACTGTCTGGAACAGAGGAAAAGGGTGAAAACACAGAAGAAGCAGAGAGAAAACTGCTATCTACAGAAGGCAATATTCCTCCTTCACTCATACCTCCCCATGGTGTCTGGGCAGGGCTTGGGAGTGAAGGAGTGAAGTTTGGCATAAGAAATGCGGGAGTAAAGGTGTTGCTTAAATGCTTGTCATTTGTTTCTCACCATTTAAATCTATTTCAATTGACAATAATTTAAATTAATTTCCCCCATGTAGACTTTTTTTTTTGGACTGTAACAACTGTAAACAATCCCTCTATCTTTGTCTCAACCCATAAGATTTCTCATTTTATTGTTTCACTTTATGCCGCAAAGGAAGGGGATTAAGCAAGCAGCTGAGTGGACATTTGGCTGTTAGCCAAGACTAACCCCCCACACTCCTAAAAGAACTTGGATAAACTTGATATGTATATCTCTACATTTATCTTTACATCTTCCTCTAACAGAAAAGCAAGACCCACTGTTTTCTTTTCCTTATACCCCAGTGGGACAACATTTTATTTTGATGAATTGTACTTTTTTTTTTAACAAACTACTCTGTTGCTAGATCATTCAACTCTTTCATCTAAATTATGCATTCCAATCTGTGAAAGTATGAATTCAGAATCTTTTCAGTTCCCTGGGAAATTCTACAGTTCTATTTACAGGGATGACGTACAGAAAAAAACCAAAGACTGACGGCAGAAACTATTCCTGTATCAGCAATTATCTCAGTGAACCATGTATATCTCCATAAGAGAAGCAGTCAACAAGAACTCTGTCATGAAACACTGCATACAAAATCCAAACACTGGAAGAAAACAAAGTACAATATTTGACTCATGCTGTAGCAAAATGATCAGGCTTATAGCACATTCTGTTTATTCATCTTGTCTAGGTTCATTTATCTGCAGCACTGGCATATTTAGAATTAAAAAAAGTAAACAAAATACTGTGCACACACAAACAATAAAATGCAATTTAAAAAAATTCTTATCAGAATGTGTATAGAATTTTTTTTTGCTATGAAAGTTTTTGGAGTAATTCTGAGGCCAAATAATGCAACTTCTGTCTCTCCTATACATAACAATAAAATTCGAAAGTACCTTGGCTAAGACCAAAACTTTTGCGTAAATTAGGATTAATATGATTAACTGAAAGCAAATAAAATCTGAACCATCCAGGCAGGAAAATATGATCAAGAATGACAGAGATGAAAAGCATGCTTAACTGATGTTGCTGACTGCAAAAATGTAGCACAGCTATAAGTCTCTCCTCATCAATGTAGAACACAATTTAGTTATATTTTATTTCAATATTTTAAATATGCTTCTATTGTTTTGGCTTTGTATCATATTAATCTTGAAAGAAGTGGTGAGACTTGGGGCTGCACCACTCTACATCTTCATTTGCAACTGTATGTGTCAGTATTTCAGCTTTCTCTCCTGGCCTATCGATGAGAGTTTCCTATTGATGTTCCTAACAGCTACAGCACATATTCAAATTTCAAGTTACTTCTAACATCCCTCCATGAACTTAATTGAAAATGGTCGATTGTGAAAGACTTTATGTAATTTTACAGCTCATCTACTCTATACAAAACCCTTAAATATTTCAAGGATGTAAGTCTGTTCCTTGTAAGTGTAAATTATAACTGCTTAATCATGAGAGAAAAATGTTCTAAAGATAATTCATGAGGTCTTGAAGACACTAGTGCTCTCTCCATCATTACAATTGGTGTTCATTCTTCTGAATTTCAGGGTATTACTAATGTGTAAGAAACACCTCCATGTAAAGGAAAACTTTGGAGCTTCTGAGCAGCATCACTTACGCTTTGCCTAAATGGAAATGTACCCTGGCATATTATTGGGGTGGCTTGGTAGGAATCAGATCAGCTGCAGTTATGGTAGTTTTACTGCTTCCTGGAGACCAGCTGAAAAGAAAGTGGATATTACAAAGTGGATTTACACAAAACTGAATATAATCCAGCAGTGTTCTCTCATCACAAATAAAGCTTTGTTAAGTTGCATTATTGTCATGGGTTAACCAGGGGATCAAAACCTTTTTTCTTGAACTCCCCCCTTCACACAATTACTATCAGTCGAGAGAGATTTTATCCAGACAAAACAGAGGCTTGACTTAAGGGATATAATACTAAGATTTATTACTAGAAAGATAAAAACTAAGAAAATCACAAGCACTACACCAGTACTAATTAAACTTAGTTATCTTATGGAATAATATATACTACAACAGTACTATAACAAAAGCATTTCTCCTAGCTTATTCCAGTCTAAGAGAAAGGTATCTTCTTTTGGTTAAGTATTTACAAAAGCATTTCTTTCCCTTCTGTATTAGTCCAAAGAGAAAGAAAGGTTCTTCCTTTAAAACAGTTGCTGTAGCACTGGTAAAGTGTCCTTTCTGTTATCTGAGGACGCAGGTTCAGTGTGTCGTAGCTGGAGATTCCTTTCTGCTCTCTCTCTCTCTCGGCTGGTGCTGCTGCATGATGACTTCAGGGTTGAGGGTATATCCCCTCCTTTAAGGACCCATGGCTTCTAAGGGGACTCTTACTCCATTATGGTCTGTACCACAGTTATAGGGGATAATGGCTTTGAGTCCTTTCCCCTGTCTCTGTGGGGTCCTGTCCAGGAGGACACTTATTTCACCATAGTCTTCACCCACAACTACAGAGAATGGGTTTGAGTCCTTCCTCTGCTGCGTGGGGGTCCCATCGCCACTGAAGATAGTCCTAAATAGACCTTCTCCTTATGGGTCCACCCAGGACAGCAGCTCTTCCATTCTCTGCTGTCCTTTTGGGTCACAAGTGAGCTGCACCAGCATGGATCTCTCACCGGGACTACAGGTTCTACTTGAGACAACTTGATCCAGCATAAAACTCTCTCTCCATAGGCCACAGGTCTCTAGCAAGATTCTGCTTCAATTCAGACCTCTCACAAGGGTCACAGCCTCTGTAGGCATTCATCTGTTCCGGGACACATTCCCTCATTAACTGCTGGGGGTCTCTCTGCACCCCAGTTATCTTCTAAAGGCAGCAGGGGTTTATAACTTTCAGTCTCTTTTCCCTGGCTGCAGGGAGAGAAGGGGGGCCTCTCCCCCCTCGTCTCAACTCTTCTCTTGCTAGAACTGACCTTGAAGCTGCTGGTTATCTCAAGTCGTCCTCTGCTCTCCGCCGGAGCTGGAATCCTTGCAGCATGTTTCAGCTGGGCAGTTTTCTCTCTGGAGTTTGTTTCTGTTACACATCCCGGCTGGAGAGACTTCATACCTGCCGCCGGCCCAAGGCCGGGGGAGAGGGCCTGGCCCCCCAACTTGGGGGCTGCTGCCCCTCTCCTCACATGGCGGCTGAATTTCTTACTGCGACACACACCTTCTCTTCTGTTTTCTTAAATATGTCATTAGCAGAGGAGTTACTATAACTTTTGATTGGCTTTTTCTCCGGAACTATACCTGGGCCTGACCATTTCAGCCCAGGGGGGGCTGGTAACCCACGACAATTATGAGAACTGTGATCACCAAACTACTTATCCCACTTTACTCAGTGACAATGAACCTGAACTTGGAATATTGTGACCAGTTTTGGACCCCACAGTTGAAAAAGGTAGAAAGTTACCAAGACAGTCAGCCTAGAGCTCATGAACTCCAAGAGAGGTTGAGGTGGCTTTGTTTCATCTGAAGAAGGTCAAAAGACAATATAGGAGAAAACCAGAGTACTTGGTGGCAAGTTACAAAGATGACTGAGCCTAACTCTTCGTAGAGGTGGCAAACAATCAAGTTAGAGGGGAAATGGCTAAAATTTGCTACCTGAGAGGATCAGATTAGGTAGCTGGAGGCTATTAGATCTGTGGAACAGACCACCTAGGAAGGCGTCACAGTCTCCATCATTGTCTGCTTTCAAGACTTTGTTAGACCAAATCATAGCTGATATGATTTATTGGTGATAATCTTGCTGAAAGAAGGAGTTTGGATGGCTTCCATAGATGCTTCTAACCATCATTTCTATTACAAACTCCTAAATAGTATGGAATGCAACATGTAAAAGTTAAACCAGGTGCCCAGTCACTGGATTTGGGGCTTTTTTGTCATATAGAGTTGGTCCCTCCTGTAAATAAAATTGAAAGCTAGTAAGAAAAATCATCATCCTGACATTTTCTCTCTTTCTTACCCACTCTTTGAACTTATTTTAAAATCCTGTAAATTACAGAGTTATAAGTCTCTAGCAGTTCTTCCCAATCACTATTCAGTGTACCCTATCACAGAGCAACTATTCTGAAACTTCAATTTAATATGTATACAGAAGTATTTTTTTAATATTGAAAAAAGAATGATTTTTCCCCCACTACACCAAGAGCAGCTGTGTCTCATTTACTACTGAGTACAACATCCAAAAAGAAGAGAAACAATATTTCTCTTTGAAGTTCGGTTCCTTGAGAAAAAAGTGCTAGTGGCCAAACTTCAAAGAGAAATTGCCCTTCCTACCTGGCTGTAGCACTTCAGAGGGAGTTAATTTAACTCTGTGGTGAAAGGGAGGCCTTTCAGTAGCTGAGCTGCCCAAGAAAAGATGTAACTGGTGGACTCCAGAAATAGGTGACAATTTTCTTTGAAGTTTGGTTACTCATCTCATTAGCATTTCAGACATGCTGAAATGATTTACTTTCCATTTTGATTTCATGTAAAAAGACAAATGGAAGATGCCAATTTAGGTCTTAAAGTTGTAGCTGGATTTTAAAAGGCTTTATCATTCTTAAATGTTAACATAATTAATATTATGGAGTTCTCTGACATACGTGGTGGAGGCACCAAATTTTTGTGTTTTTGCAAAATCCTGATTGTCATCCACAAGTGAGGACATCAATATCCATCTAACAGTAGTCGACAGAAACTATTTGTAAAAAGTGGAGTGTCTTAATTCTATTAACAATTATTCTACAGAGATGATGAAAAAAAATCCAACACTTTTTTGAAGTATATCAGGATTAAAATTTGCCCAGTATCATTAATTTGTTTAAAGTAGCTGGCAGTTTGCACTTCATTATATCTGTATGGTGACACCTACACAACTACGGAAAAGGTCAGACACACTAGAACTCTGCTGCATAACAATTTCCTAAGTGGAATATTTTTCCTGAATGCATTATACATTTTTACAATTGACTTTCACTGAATTTAAAGGGCACAGCTCATATGGTCTGTGAGGGCTTAAAATAACCAGTATATCTCTTCAACCCGTGAGGGACCTGGCAACCCACAAGTAAAACACTTGAATATATAAGATTCAGCATCGGTTTCTGTCTTTCTAGAACTACCATTTTTATTTAAGGCATTTTTATGAAGTATCTCTCAAACAAACCCTACAGGTGCTGGAAAGCTCTTTAAGGATATCTTTGAGAAAAGAGCCTTGAAGAATTACGTGTTCAGATATTCAATGAATAAACGACTAGCTTGGACACCTCATCTTGCTGACTGAGACTTACATCCCTCAAATTATCAGAACTGTAATGTAATAAACTAACAGCTTGGCACAAGATACACATCCATATGACACATATACACTGACTTCAATCTATTCTAGATATTTGCAAAGATGGATTTTAGAGGAAAGAAAGGGGAAAGGGAAAGGAAAAGGGAGTACCAAAAACATTGAAATACCAGTTGTCGAAGCACTTGAGTGGCTTCAAATATAAGGATAATTGCAGTTGATGGTAAAGACAAACCAAAACAGTGAAAATTTTCCATCAGATAGAGAACATTTTCTTTAATGGGAAAGAAAAAAGTATATGAAGAACTGGAAAAGTAATAAAAGGAGAAGGCAGAGCTAAGCTGCAAGGAAAGGAAAAAGACAATAAGATTCAAATGTAATACAGGAAAGGGAATATAAGTGAAAATATTCTGCAAAATAACATGAAATGAATGAAAAAAAATACTATGGCAATAAAATAGTGTGTTTCCTATTTTATCCTTTTACTGTGAAGATGATTTTAATTTTATGCACTAAAAAGAAACCTTAAGAGAAAAAATGTTTTAAAAAGATAGTTTAAATAAATTAATTGATGCTTAAAAAGACATATGGTAATAGTACTAAGACACTCATGGGCATTTTTTATTAGCCCATTAATACAAACTTCAGGTGGTAAAAGCACTCAGCCATACAACACACCTGAATTGTACATTAATTGACAAATAAAACACACTTTGCTGAGTTTCAGCACTTTACTATTGTTGGAAATATATGTAACTAAATGTACAAGCACAATTTTGTTTACAAAACACCTCTAAATGCTACAGCAACGTCATTCAACAACAGGAAAAATACTAGCTAAAAAAATATGTTTCCTCTTTTAGAAATAAGGATATATAGATTTTTTCATCTATCTCAGCTTCTCAGGAGCCACATCATAAAGACAGTAAAATCACTTCTTACCTTATTTGGTGTCAAAGGCATGGGCAAGGGTAGTTTTTTTATGCTGAAATCAGAGAAATCAGCTTTGGATTCCAGGTCACAGAATATTATGTTCCAACCATAACATTTACCATTGTTCAAAAAAAAGTAGTTTAAGATATCACAATCTAACTGTAATTTGTGGTTTTGTTCTACACAATGTATCAATCCCAGTGGGAAGGCATTACAAATCATCACTATCATATCATGAAAATAAGGACAAGGGCATGAAGTCAGTATCTTTCTGCCAATATTTTTAAAAAGATTCTTAAGTTAGACTGTCCCTGTCCCTTTCCCCTGTCTCGACCCATCAGAAGTCCTAAGTGGAGTGTGTTCTCTCATAGGGTACAATTTTAAGTCAGATTCACAGTATTTCTGTAATAATGTGAAGTTTAGTAACATAGCACCAGATTCACAGTGACAAGTGTATACAATTTTTTTTTAAACAGGAATCAAAAAAGGAGTCAGATTTCTACAAAAAAGTATGGTATTACTGTGTTTCTGAAAAATGCTCTCTGATTAAACAAAAAGTTGACAAAAACATTGAAAAATGATGGGGCATAGGGTACTTTTTTCAGATACTTTTTAATTTCTAGAAAAATGCTGACCATTCTATAGTCAGTTTAGTTTTGATATCCTTGGCAAAATTTTAAATATAAGTCCCACAAGCCAATAAAGTTATCTGTATTTGTCATAGATGATTATGTGCTTCCTACACATTGCAAAGTGTTTGTGGATTTTTCCCTCAAAAAGTTCAAGTGAGAAAGGGGAGTAAATTCCTGGATTCTAAGCAATGAAATAGCAGTCAAAGACACACTTCAAACAAGTTTTAACAACTTAATAGACTTAATTCCACCTTGACGATTTAGTTGAAATTTGAGCTTCAAAGGTATTCAGTCAACAAATTGTTTTAATTTCTTTCATTTTTTCAGTTTCCTGGAAAAAGCATCAGCTAAACACAAACCAAGTTATTTCATAATTAGGGATTTGTAATATTTTTTCTGATTTTCAGAAGTAAATTTTTTCATAACTGATACATTAAAAATTCAAATACTATATAAAATTGATAGAATAATTTTAAAAAAATAACAATGAAACAGGACTCATAAACTAATACAGTAGTTGTTACCTGTGACAGTATTTGACAAAAGATATCCCACAATACCTAAGCTCTCACAGTTTCACTTTATAAATAGACACTGTAATAAATTCACCAATTGTGACTATGTTAAGTCTGTCACTAAACAAACTTTACAAGTTCAGTAACCGAGTAGCTCTTAGAAAAAATAATGTGACCACCGGGAATCAAAAGCACTCTACTGACCTTCCGGTGGTTTTGTGTTGACAGGTCTAAAACCCCAAGTATCACTGAAATCTAGGCAAGTTACCTCTGCTAGCAAGTGCCTTGCTTAAAAGAGGTGAGAAAAAGTTCATGACAGAGAAAGTCATACATACAGAACTACTAAATTTATAGAAAGAACATATGCCTCAGGAAGTTAGTCTTAGAGATGATAGAACTGATCAAAGAGATGATAGAACTGTCTGTCATCTCTTTGCCCGTGGTCTGGGTGAGTTTGGAGAACATCCAGAACTGGGAGGAGTGACTGATACACCTGAACATCCTACTGCCATTCAGAGGGACCTCAACAGGCTGAAGACATGGGCTGACAGGAATCTCATGAAGTTCAGTAACGGAAATTGCTAAATCCTGCACGTGGGGGGAATATCAATCTTCCTGTTTTATTCTAGGCCTCATTTATACTATTTTAGGCTTTAACTTTTGGCCATTGTAAGAGATGTTGAATCTTGTACAATGTTTAATCTCCGTTTAATTTTCCCAGATATGGCTGTTCTGAAAAGAAGATGTGTCTCCAAAAATTTTTTTCCCTTTAATCTATGTAATATTAGATCACAGGTGAATATCCAGTGACTGTTGGCTGTCTGTAGCTCAGACATCTCAGTTGTATACCAAGGGTAGAGCATCAGTCAAGGAAGATGGTGTATGGGTAAAAGGAATTGAGACATCTAGCTGTGAGAGAAATGAGCCACCAATGAATGCTGATAGCCAAACTGCTCATGACTCTGGCTGTAGGCTAAACACTAGCTTTTAGTGTCTAGAGCAATCCAATCATATCTCGCTCTTCAGCAGAGCAGAACAAGTCCTGGGAAGCTATAGTTACCTACTTTCTCTGAAGTACTCACATATTTCTCCTCTGCTGATCTACATGATATGAAATACATCTTATGGCTCTTGGTATGACAAAAACTCCAATATGCTGCTCATAGGGTTAGGAGAATAACTAACTAGGGACTGACAAAGCTGAAGTAACCTAAAGCCCCTAACACTTCCCTCTTATCTCTCAGCAGACAATAGAAGATAGCCAAGATGGAGGGACTTTTTACAGTTCTAGAAGACTAAAGAGATAACTGGTAAATTTGACACTCAAGCTTAGGTAAAGTAAATGTAGGCATAAACTGAAAAGTTACTACTCTGGGCTATAAATTTACCTAAGATAGGAAACTGGCACATGACTAGGGGAAAAAGAACAAAAGAACTTTTTGCAAGTTTGAAATATTTGGATAATTTACCTACCAGGAAACTACTTTAATGTCTAAATGCCAGCACTTTGTAGAAAAATTCATAGCCTTGATTACTCAATTTACTCCTCTACAGCAATAACACTTAAATATATATATGTAATAGATATAGATATGATATAGATATGGAAATACATATCTCTATCCAAATTTACATATGAAATACAAATATGTATACCATATATACATGTAAATTATGCATACATTTGGATAAGATGTAGCCTTATTAATACTAGTTCTATCAGACTTTTTCATTTCCTTCATGCAGTCAGATAACAACTTTGTGAAATATCTTAATTTTGAAAACAAATACAATAAATTAACAGCATCCAGTTTCTGGAACAGAACATAATAAACTAATGATAAGCATCAGTATGAAAGAAAAACTATTTGTATATTCAATTTATCAGAAATTGACAAAAATCGTAACTGCTATTCACTAAAGTCAAAAATACTGAGTATTAGAATTAGTGTCCTAATAAAGTATATATTGAAATTACATCTGTATCTCAGGTGTTTGCACTTCCAATGAACGTGTATACTTAGTCTTGAGCCTAAACCCAGTGCTTCATGGATCTGTATGTTTCAGTATTTCTTCCGTCTTGGCTTTCAGTTCTATCCTTTTATCCTAGTTGAAAGATAAGGAACTCCTGATGAGGAAATATTTGAATGAGGGAAGTATCCCTGGAGCATCCAGCGAACTGTGCTGGTAATTCATCTGAAAGAACATCTTGTAAACTGTACTGTACTTCCCATAGCTGAGTGTGGGGAAGCACCATGCGGGAGCAAATCACATCCTTTAGATAAACTTTCATCAATTATATCCAGAAAAGATTGGAGGGCACTTTTCCTGATTAATAAACCAGAATGACTTCAACATAATTCCACTTGGAATAAATATTATTTCTCTTAATTTAAATCTCAAAACCTTTTTATGGTTTTAAATAGGAAAATAATTTTTGACAGACTATTTTAAGTGCTGAAAAAAACATATAATTTCCACATAGTTCGAGTTCATGTTAGTTGATTGAATACATTCACAGTGCAATTTGTGAAACTGAGATTCTTTGATTAGAAGGAGGAAAATTCAACATAAAATTATACTATCCTTGATTCTTTTAAATTAGTTTTGGTTGGTTTGTGGTTATAGTTTGGTTTATTTGTGTGGGGTTTTGTGTGTGTGTTTGTGTTTTTGTTTGTTTATTTGCTTGTTTGTTTTGTATGCAGAGGTTTTAATCTCATTGAGAAACTAGACGTGGAATATTTTCCCCACACACATTCTTGTAAACCTTGAAATCCATTTTAACACAAGTCTGAAATGCCAGAAATGTAAAACTCCCAACCACAATAATTTACAAAACAAATTAAATGTAATTTAATTTTTCTTGGCTCTAGTTTCCTGTTTGTAGTACTGTTTTGTATTGTACTCTCAGTACATCTGTTTAATTCATATAGATCATGTGAAATATTTGACATCTTTTCAAAGAAAAATACAGCTATTCTGTAAAGCAAATCTAATGATCTGAAATTCTTCTGTGAATCATGATGTAAGGATTTTCAGCACACTTTTTCTGAAATATTCTATGTGTCAATAATATTGTATAACGGACTTGTTTATACAGGAACTAATACAGCTCCTTTTATCCATATGAAAGTCCTATCTTTTAAAGAAGTTGAAGTCTGTTTCACTCCTCTTAGCACAAATCTCCCATCCTTACAAGATAAGAGTCAAAACTTGTAAGTTAAATCTTTATTCAGATTTAACCAAGATTTTAGTCTGAAGTCAGAAACTCTTAATTGTCCTTTGAAAAATTCCACTTTGAGGAGTAGCAGGCCTTCAGTGTTCCTTAAAAGGTTATTGGAGGATTCCACAGTTCTTTCTTGCCTACACTTTCATATCGCTTTAGGCAAAAGAGAAAAGCAGAGATGTCAGAAAAATATAAACTGTACTACTCCTGGCTGTCTTCTCAAATGCAGTGGAAGATCCAGAAAAATAAGAACGTTTTGCTCCAGGCTAACTTATGCATCTTTTTTTCTGTCAATATATATTTCTTCTTAGTTAAAAGGGATAGAACACTGAGATGAATCTGAAATATTATGCAGTTCTTGGCTAGGAAATTTTAATATTATTTTTTCCTTCCCATTCTTTTGTTAAAATATATTGTTCTGCATTCTGTCCATTCTTTTCAATGGGATAAATATTTCACCTGTAAAATGATCAATCCCATCTCAACAGAAAATCACATTATGTGTGGATATATAACACCATTTTTAATATCTCGAATAATATGGGTGCAAACTTACATTCAAATATTTAGTACATTTCTGTAATTGTTGATGTAATCAAACACAGAGACTCCCATGAGGACAGAGAGGTCCTACAGAGAGACCCCAACAAATTAGAGGGCTGAGCAATCACCAACTGTATGAAGATTAACAAGGGCAAGTGCCAGATTCTGCACCTGGGATGTAGTGGTCTTGGTTTTGTGGTGGGGAAAGAGAGGCTGAAGAGCAGCACTGCAGAAAAGGACCTGGGGGTCCTGGTCAGTGACAAGTTGAATATGAGTCAGCAGTGCCCTGGTAGCCAGGAGGGCCAACCCTGCCCTGGAGAAGGGGCATCAGGCAAAGCATCACCAGTTGGTCAAAGGTGATTGTCCCGCTCTGCTCTGGACTGGTGCAACCTTACCTTGAATATTGTGTGCAAGTTTTGGTTACCACAATATAAAAAAGATATAAAGCTATTAGAGAATGTCCAAAGGAGAGCAACGAAGATGGTGAAGGGTCTTGAGGGGAAGCTGTATGAGAAGTAGCTGAGGTCACTTGGTTTGTTCATCCTGGAGAGGACTGAGGGGAGATTTCATTGCACTCTTCAACTTTGTCGAGAGGGGAAGAGAAAGGGCAGATACTGATTTCTTCACTCTCCAGACCAGTGACAAGACTCAAGGAAATCGCATGAAGCTGCGTCAGGGAAAATTTAGGTTAGATACCAGGAAAAGGTTTTTTTATTCAGTTTGGGTGGGCACTGGAACAGGCTCCTCAGGCAAGTGGTCACAGCACCAAGCCTGCCAGAGTTCAAGAAGGATTTGAACAACACTCTCAGGCGCATGCTGTGATTCTTGGCATGTTCTGTGCAGGGCTGGCAGTTGGACTTGATGATCCTGATGAGTCCCTTCCAACTCAGCATATTCTATGAGTCTATGAGTTTATAAGTTATATGTAGTTTAGGTAGAGACTTATCAAACCTATAACCCAAGACTGAAGTCTGAAAGTCAGCATCACGCTTCCAGCTGCAGCCTGAGCCCATCACAAATGCTTTAACAATTCTGTACCACACAGAGACCGAGTTCAGATTCCCCTGGATCATCAGGTCTTGAGAGCACTTAGTATGAAGCTAAACAATTACAAGTCTCAGTTGTGACTAACCTGGTTAATATTCATCAGTCTTGTAATCAGCACCCTGAGATCCTGAAATTATACTATTGTATTATTGAAAAAGGACAAAATATTAAATGCGTGAAATCTCAATAGTTATCACTCTTAATCACTGCTGTTTAACAGAGTAATGTTACCACCCTGAACTGCTTTTGTTATTTTCTGAACAATTCCCATTTTGAAGGCTATTCCATTTACAGTCTGCTGATCTTTCAGGTATCTTGTTTTCAAAATTATTAGGAGACATCTGCAATTTAGAGTAATTATTTTATAATTTTTATTGTTGTTGTTATTGTTGCTGTTACTATTATTAATCATGAAATGTTTTCATAATAGAATTTGCTTATATTTTTTTCTAGGTATTTTACATCTTTGTTTCTGAAACCAACATCATCTTAGGCCCCTGTTTCTTCTTCTTAGTATCAACTTTTACTATTTTAATTTGCTTATAAATCTGGAGAAGCCTTATACTTTTTAGATTCTGTATATTTATAGCTGTTCTCCAATCACTCAAAAGCATTTTCTTTTTCAGTGCCTTTTCTCTCCTTAGCCATTATTGTACTTCTTTCTCCTATTCAGATTCTCTTACTTTGAAAATGCACTTTCTTCTTTTCCGTTATTGGGTTTTCTGTCCTCTATGACAAGCATTCTGGTATAAATGTGGGTCCTCTCCTCACCTTGACACATCTAAATAATTTATTTTGTCCTTGCTGCAACATCTGCAAACACTGTGAACCAAGACCTTATGCAAATCTCATTTCTCAGAATTACATCTGGTACTGTTCTCACTTCTGTGTTCTTGCATACATAAAGTGATGCTCTTTTTTCCATTTTGGAAGCCCACAATTCTACCAATTCTACAATGACAGTAACGGTCCTACAGACATTAATATCTTATTGGCATTATTACAGTACACAAAAATTATTCCTACTGGTAAAAGTAGATTTTTTAAAACTGAGTGAAAGGCAATAGGTAAGATAGTTGTTTTACTCACCCTTTTCTGAAGTCTAAATTCAGTAAAACTCTTAAGTGCTTGCTTTAAATAAGCAGCACATGGTTAAATTCCCAAACTGTTTTGGTGATGTGAACTATATAATCAGACTGCTGGGCTTGGTGGCACTCACTCCTTTCTCTTTTTTTCTCAACAAGCCAACTTCTCTGAATAGAGTCAATGTTGTTACCAGTAGCTATAATGTCTGTGGAGATCAATACACACATATGAATGTGAAAGATAATCCCCCATTTCAGGTAAGATATATCCATCTGCTTTATCTACTAGTAGCTCATGAACCAGGCTGACCTCTAGCAAAGTTTGGGTTCTCATCCACCAGCTTGAAAAAGGGCATACCATTGAAATGGAAGCAGGAGAAAGATACTACTTAAGTATGAAAAATAACATCACAATGCTTTATTTATATTAAATTTACCAAATGCAAAACACTGCAATTGATCTGAATTCAGAACTATCTATTTTCTTTCTTTTTTCCTAAATATACCAGATAGGCCTTAATATGTCCTTCAACAACTCTGATAATTGCCTTTATATTGAACAAATAGGGCCTTGTATAGAAACAAAAAACATTCCTCGTATAAAATAAACTTTAATTCCTATAAAGGATAGATTAACCTATACAGGGAAACAGATATGTCTGATACACTTTATATGATGGCCAATTTGAAACGTGAGAGACCGCTTCTACTTAATGTTGGGAAAGACACTAGGTCCCAGACAATTTCAATTATTTAAATGCTCAACTCTGCAAAATCTAAGAGAGTTAGTAAAACATCTCTCTAACAGTGTAAAAGAAAACCTATCTAAGGTCCACTGCAGTCTTAAAGATCCAAATATCAATCCATGGAGAAAATTAAGGTTTAAATACAAAAGAAGAATCTGTAAGGAAATACATGCCTGGAAAGCTATTATTTAAAGTTGAGGCAGCTCAAGCCCTGACATTCTTCCCAAATAGGAAGTTCTGTCTACTGATGACTCACTTTTCCTCCAAGAACTAGAGTGACTGTGACAGACTGATGAGGAAAGTGCTGAAGTAATCGAGAATACAAGCTTTTACCAAACCAGCTGGAGCCACCAACCACATCAGTTTTTCTGTTACAGAACTTCCCAGCCAGTCATTAAGGATCAATCAGAATTAGTAAGGTTTAATTTAAACCTTGACATCAGAGATCTAAGTGTTGAAAGTCACATAAAGCAAAAGAAAAAAATAAATATTATTTTTCAAAAAACATCACAGGTGTTTCATGATGCTTCAACACCCACCTATAAAATGTGAACAGCAGTACATCCTCTATTTCAAAGGAACGTTGTATGAATTTATTAGAGAGTATACACAGATAAAACTATAATAACCAGGTCTGTGTGAATAATAAAGCCTGAAAAAGAGAGACAAGGCTGTCCCTGGCTTATGCATGAGGCCACTTGGATGTGCCAGATGCTCTAGCTGCAAAGCAAAGCACTGTCACTGAAGACTTTATGAATTTAAGATTACAGGAATCTTAGACTGGAGGACAGCAGCACAGAGAGTTTACGTGTGCAGAAAAATGACTCTGTAACTAATGGGGGAGATTAGGGACAGAAGAGCAAAGGGATAATGTAGCAACACAAAGTACTGCTGACCTATATGGAAAATGACTATTGTGAGGTTAAGTTCAACTTCAGAAAAGAGAATGAATTTCATATTTGGTAAAACAAAAATTAACGCAAAATTATTTTTAAAAATTAAAAATATTCCCAGAATTTAGTTTCATGCTTGACACAACATTTCCTGGGTTTGATTTTATAATATCCCTGATTTATGTAAGATTTTAGCTCACATCAGATAAGAAAACTATTTTACATGCTACAAGAAGATCTCTACATAAGAAGTAACTTCACAACCTGATGGTTTCTAGTATAAGCGTTGTTTATATTCCTAAGTACCAGTCAGTATTAAAACACTCAATCCTATGTTTGTGGAGAAGGGGAAAGTAATGCTACAAGTCTAAAGAGTCTTTCTTAGTTTCTTAGCTTCTTTTAAAATGTCATCTTTACATGTTCTATTTTGACTGTTCTAATCTATGGCAGTCAAGGATAAGATGCAACTAAAATTATATTACCCACATCCAACCCAAAATCTGTTAAACTATTTTGGATTTCTAATTTAATTTTTATTTTCAGTCACAGAGTTGTTTAACCCTCCTTTGCCCTTCTCATTAAAATATTTTATAAATTTAGCTAATATTGTTGTTTTTATAGCTACAGTGTTAAAATGTGTGCAGAATTAAGGAGATTCAGAGAGGAAGTAATCTTAAATAAATGTTATGATATATACTATTTGATATTCTACTGGACCAGATTTTATTATTTACTGTTTTATTTTACTGTTGACTTGGGTCTCTGATACCAACTTTCTGTTCCAATTTAACAATGCAAGACTATTCATTCTACCAGGTAAAATTATTAAAGGATTAAAAAAAACCCAAAACCAAACCAAAACAAAAACAAAAAACAAAAAACCCCAAACAAAACAACAACAACAAAACAACAACAACAAAAAACCAAACCAAAAAAACCCAATAACATGAAAACAATGTCTGGAATCTAATGTTAGCTGAATGTATCCTGCAAATGAAGCACATGCTTGTTTCCATAATGGCAGTAATTAGCCATTAGATCGACTGGCCAAGCATCGCAGAGAACTATTCAAACGAGGAATTTATAAATCAAGAGTGATGCTTGGTTGGAAATAACAATTGATCTGAGGAAGTCCTTCATTCAATTTTCTTTATGAAATCAGGTCAGACCAGCCAATTGGAATAGTTTCTTCTGTCCTTCGTGTCTAAAAATCTGACCTCTATAATCATAAGGGGTTTCTCAGCAACCTACCCATTGCCTCCAAGGTTGTGGCACTGTTATGCTGTGGTATGATTATGGTATGCTGTGATATGCCGGTATCAATAGTCATTGGAAGACCCCTCTTATTTTTGAGGCCAACTTTTAGAGGGATGGTTGCAGGGCTGCGGAGCAGGCTTCCACTTTTAGGGAACTCCTCTCACTACATTAGTATATTAGCAAGTATCAGGAAGGAAGAGATGGTATTTGTTAGCACACTGTCTCTAGGCTTTGCCCAGCCTGAGGCTGATTTTTATTTGTGATGAAGTTTCCTCTCATTTCATCCTTTCTTACCAGGCTTTCTACTGAAAGCTGTCTGAAAATCTCAGCTGAGGCAAAAACTCATCTTTCCTATGCTAAGCTGTTACTGTGGTGCACCATTGGCTCTGGAATGCTCCTTTCTGATGGGACAGCCAGTTGAATATACCATTAATTTTACTACAAAGCTCTCATATAATCTCTGTGAATGCACTTCTTCCTGGAAGACACACAGGTCAACATATGTAAATGACAATACATAAATATTAACTTCATGAATATCAGTGAAAGATATTAGTGAAACCAGCTGTACTACTTATGACTGGTAATTGATAAGAGTAAGGAAATGATGACAAGAAAATGAAATGATAGTATATTTGGTATAAATACCTCAGAATATTTACTGAAAAGAGAAGATACTTAGGTGCCATTTTTTTACAATGTGGAGTTTTTTTAAAACATTTAAATTGCTGGAATAAACCAAGGAAGATGACTGGAAAAATGCAAACAATAGTTACCCATTCCAGAAAAAAATGCTTGAGATTTTGTAAACCACTAAAAAGCAGATATTTTGGTAATTAACATAATCAGTGGAATGGTAAGGATTCCTAAAATCTACCAGCATCTCATATTCCATGTTTCTATCACAACAAGTATGCAGCAAGTTTATCAAATGTCTCTCTCCATCATGTCTCTCTGCATTTAGTTTTTGAAAGGCAGGGCAGAGATTGGCATGGATTCTATAGCTTTTTCTCATTTAAGAGAGAACCAGATTCTATAGGGTTTTGGTCATGTAAGATATATGAGAACCTGACTTCCTCGCAGATTTATCATGGACCCTTGAAGTTTTTGTAACAGGATTAATTCATACATTCATCCCGCCCCCAAAAAATGTGTTTTAATAAACTAGCATAAATTATTCAGTTTGACAGACCTGTGGTTTAATACTTCTGCCAAAAGACTCAGAATACTCTACATGTGAAGACAAGCACAAACTGTACATTAAGATGGAGACTGTCACTGGAGAAGACAGTCCCTAAAATAGCAAAAAAAAAAAGATATGGCAACCAAGAGGAGTATCACACGATGAAAGAATATCTCTGTAGCCTTCCAGCATTGTCTTTTACAGCATATATTCTAGGCAGAAAAATAAGCAAGGATATATAAAACCAGTAAATTTTAGTGGGGGAGAAAAAAAAGAAAATCACCGAAAAATAAAACGTTCTAACCAGGTAGCCCTCAGAAACCAACAATCTAAGATTATCTCTATGTCTAGTAATGAAAATGGTCTACTCTTTCTCTGGAGATTCCATTAAAAATTATTATAGCCTAAATCAAATTGGCAAATATAGATTTAAGTTAGAAAATTACTGTCCACATACTGGTTTTACACATTTAACTGAGAAAGAATTAGGAAGATGGGCAAAAAAAAAGCCAACTTATTATTCTGATTCTCGTGATACTCACATAGTCCTAATTTTTTGGTATACCTTAATCTCCAAAGAACACTTGAATCTGATAACTTGTCTTCTTGAAGCATTAAATATTACTCTCAGGGATATTATGATGATTTTCATAGAATCCTTGAGGAAAAAAGTGATCCCATTTACGATTATGGTAAAGGACAAGTATTCAATTTCTGTAGCATGTAAATGTGCAAAAATGCAATATAACAATATTAGTCCAGATAGTTCTGTTGGCTGAAAAGACCATCTTCACACAGTTCTGTCTGACTGCAATATATGAAATGTATTGTGGAGCAGAGAAGACATCAGAGAATTAGTTCTCTGTATTTGTTTCTTTAAATCTAAATTTAAATCTTACATAAATCTTTTTTTAAGTGTTAAAGGGTTAACAAATGGTTTAGATACAAGAATGGAACAGGAAACCTTAATAACAGCCTGTTCACTTGATTTTTAAGGGGGAGCATCTCTGTCCAGAGATGACTTACAGCACTTTAATCAGTGTTTTAGTTCAGGTATCACTGACCTTTCATACCATATGCCCTAGTTCAACTAGATGCTATAAAAGAACAAGCACAGTTGACATATTAATCACAGCTTCTACTGTTAGGCTTGAACTTTTAGGGAAGAAGATACAAAATACAAGAAGATACAAGAGAAGCTGGAATTTAGATTACATAGAATCATAGAATCATAGAATTAACTGGGTTGGAAGAGACCTCCGAGATCATCAGGTCCAACCCTTGAAGACCAACCCTACAAAAGAGATAAGTTAAATAGTGTATCATAAACATAAGTGATCCAGAAATGAGAAGAAAAAAATAAAACAAAACAAAAAGTCAGATAACATAGTGACATGTTCTAAAACTAGACAGATTATGATTCAAACAGAACTTTGCCTTGAAGGAAGTCATGCTATTTATTATCTTTGAAAACAAGGCTAAAGTGGGGCTTATCTCCTCTTGTTAATCAAGAGTAAATTAGATCCACTGTACTGTGCTGTAAAGAAATCCCCTACGAATCGTCCTTGTTTAAGGGATAATATTTTGTTGCATCAGACACCTTTGATACTTCTTACTTCTTTGATACGTATAGACAATTTGTGACACTGAATTATTATACTGGCTCAGAGGAACTCAAGTGTATGTGTATGGGGGAGAGGAACAAGTTGAATTTCACAGAGGTGAGGTAATGCCTTATTCCACATGCCAGCGCTTGTGAGACTCCTGGGGTGACCTTGGAGCCGCTGTCAGTCAAAGCAGCCCCGGAGCACACCTACACCATGTCCCCTGGAATCTTTAACTCAGTCTTTGGTTGTCTGATGCAGTGGCAACACTGCCCCTCACCGTGTTCTGCGCCAGTGGGGTGGAAGTCCTACGTGGAAGGATGGTCACAGGAGGGCCAAAGCAATAAAATCAGCAACATGTGCTGCCCACCTTTGCTTGAGACCCATCATCTGGCCACATGGAAGCTGAACTCTCACAGGACTCCTGTGGTAGCTATGATCTTCTGTTTTGCTATCTCTTTCTTTACTTCTTTACCTTCTCTTAATCTTCTTTCTTAATATGTTGGGTAACTTGGGACGGAATGGGTTGGATTTTGTTAAATTGTATGGATTAGCATGTGTTAATCCGATGCTTTGTGGAATGCTTATTTTGGTTGAATCTTACTGTTTAAACTTTTGCCAAGATCTTGTATTTTTCCTAAAGATTACCAGTAAAAGTACCCCTGAGAAAACATGTGCAGTGTCTTTTCCTTTGGGCTCTCTCTTAAGGTGTTAAAAGAAACAAGGGTTCTTCTAATAATTCACTGGGTGAATTTTTGGAACCTTGTTAATTTTTCAAGCAAAATTCCATGGCGAGATGGTAGCTCCAAGACTTGGGGTCTTACACAGTTAGAATAAGTTCTATTTGTTCAGCACTTCCATGATACAGATCTAAGTAAAGTATATACTTAATATTTTTGTCCTTTAAGTTCACATTATGTATATTGTATTACTTTTTTTTGAAAACAATATAATTGTTCAGTGCTTAACCTAGTATGAAGGGGACATGAGTAGATTTTATTTGCATTTTAGTCTCAAAAGAAAAAAATTACCTTTTCTTACAGTTTTTCCCTGTCTAAATGTCTATAAATATCTTTGTCAATCTTACATTCAACATAGTTGAAGAAAAACTTCCACTAGTGAATGCTGACACTACAATTCCTGTATAGTCCATACTGGTTGCATTTCATGTGAAGACCATACAAACTAAAGTATAATTTTCACAGAATCATAGAATGTGAAAGGGTTGGAAGGGACCTTAAAGACCACCTAGTCCCAACACACCCTGCCATTGGCAGGCACGCCTCCCACTAGATGAGGTGGCTCAAGACCCTATCCAAGTTGGCCTTGAACATAAGGTGTAGTTTCATAAGGCATAGTCCCTCAAGTGAATGCCAAACTCTAAAAAAATACTGCTAGATTAAGAAAATACAGCTGAATAAACTGTAGACCACTTGAGACCACTGAATAAATGCTTCTTTCATACAATTTTCAGATCTTTCCATAATATGACATATATACTTCATATGTGGCTAGAACTGAAAAAGCATATATAATCTTACTGTCAGTTTCTTTTTCTTGTTCAAAGTAGTCCTATAACATCCTATCACCTTATTATAGGGCATTGTACCTGAAACATTATCTCTGGAATACCTATGATCCAGATGTCATTAGAGGGAAGACAGAAAGGAAACTCATATACATTCGTTAGCAGGGAAACAAACAAAATTAAAGTAATAAATATTTGAAAAATTAACTTATTTTTTATTGTATTGTCAATGAAAGCTATTGAGAAAATTATGCACAAGTTAATCCTAACTTTAAAAGTTACTTTCTTGGCTTTTAAAAGTAAAACTATCCTTACTCCAAAGTGATAGTTTTATAGTTTTTGTTTCCAGTTCTTTATATTTTTGTTACCTTAGTGTCTATTGTTAGCATACATTAAATATTATTTTTATTTCAATAGGACATATTTCCAACATTTGAAAAGATGTAAACTTACACTGCACAACACATATCTAAGGATTAATTAGGAGTACTGCCATCTTAATCCACTGACATTATCAGTGGCATATATCTGAGAAGTTGGGCAAAAATTGATAACTAATCTTTTATTACAAAACACATACTCTGAATATATTTAATATTGAAACATTTCAGTGCATTTCATCTCCAGTCCTGGTTAACCAGGAGGTCATCAGTGGCAACACTAACATTTCTTTTGTCTTTGTAGTCTATTTGTAGTATTTTAAAATAAAAGAACTTAACAAATTGAATAGATGATTCCTGTTAATTTATGATGGTGCACAAAGTAGAAATAATCAATATAAATATTAAAACAGAAGCAGAAAACCTAACAAGGTAAAATACTTCCAAATACTTCTCATAGTAATCCCAATAAACATCAACAATTTGTTTTCTAGGGATAATCTCTGTGAATTTCAGATATCTTCAGCCTCCAACAACATATAATCTGCTGTCAGTACATATAGAATGGGCATGTTGATTTGGACTGGTTGAACATAAAGCCCCAAAGTACTACCATTGTCAAAATACTTATTGAAGGAGGAATTACTTTCAGAATGCTTGAGGAACAAGCTGCTAAGAAGTTTGCAGAGTTTTCTGTTTTCATTCAAGTCAAAATACTGTCAGTGATAGTGATCCAAACTATCATGAGAGAAACCAAGTAGCAACTCAATTTTTTTTCTGCAGCCAGAAAGGACAGAAGTTTTAATTACATTTTTTCATTAAATATTTCTAATTTTCATGTGACTCTTTTTGTATGAAGATCAATTTTACTTTTTAGTAATTTACTTTTTTTTTAATTTTATTTGAACATTTTTCCAAAAGGTTTGTGTATTCACCAGGTTCTTCTGATCTTATAATGTTTCATTCATGAGGAATTTTTAAATCATGAAAACATGCAAGCATTATCAGTTTTGAAAAAAGGTGTGCCTGGGAGAAGAGTAAAAGAACATGGTAAGCACCTAGGGTTTTTTCCCAATAATATTGTCCCATCCTTCAACAATTTGTGTATCAGGCATTCTTGAGACAGATGTGAGGTTTTGTTATTAGCACATTTTGAGATATGTTTTTTTCTACCACAGAAGACAATCAATTGGAAAATTACTGCTTAAAAAACTTGCTGCACAGGTCAGGATATGATTTATTTTCCTTTCTCTATAATTATATTTACAATGAGTGCTACATGAAATCCATGATGGCTGACAGTAGTTCTGACCAAAAACCTGTAACTAGTACACTTAAAAAGACCCCTAAAAACTAAAGAATTTATTGTTGGGTTTTTTTTCTATTTCCACCCCTAAATAAATTCAGTTCCCTGATTAAGAAGCTGAAGCAGTGTCACCTGATTTATGTACCCATCAAACATTACAAGCAGTAAATAGTAAAAGTGAAAAAACCTGACTTAATCTTCCACAGATCAACTAAATGACATTGTTCTTTGCCCAAGTATTCAGTCAGTTCTTTTATTCTCACAAGTATGTTAGACAGCTGATACAGATGTAGAATTAATGGCTGTCCCAAAATACACAAGTAAAAAATTAAAGCTGAATGTAGCTTTATTAGTAATGCAGTCATTAAATAAGGTCCATGGGATGAGTAAGATAATTGCAGATGTCAAAGGTGACGTATGTTAATCTTTTACTTACACTTGTACAAAAAAAGCTAAATTTAAAACAAACAAACAAACAAAACACTTGTTAACTTGATTACTTCTTGAAACAATTTCAAAATATGGGGGGGTTGGCAAGTTGTAATTTTGATAAAACTATAAATAATTCACCAGCATTTTAAAATTTGCAGCTGAATTTATCTTTACTATAAAAGAAGAAAAGTTGTCTTTGATCTAAATTCTTGTATGTTACATGAATTCTTCAAAATTCTTTGCGAGTTGTTCTCCTGTTTCCCAAAATGTTCTATATTAGTTCACAATGTGATAGTCTCAACCTTGGCATATTTATTAAAACAGAAAACACCCATTTTTACTGTTTCCAGTCCTGAATGTTGTAGTTGAAGAGACAATTTTTTTAAAATTTTTAATTCAAGTCAATAACATTCACTAGTATTATTGTTGTTTGTCTGAAAATAATTTAGTAGTCACTTTTATTCACTTTTACTCTGTCAGAAGATAATACAGTTTGATCTGAGCAAGAAAGAGAACCCTTTAGTTGCCCTTCATCTAAAACCCAAATACATTCTCTGACACTGAAAAACTCTGTTTTGAAATTTAGGTGACTCATGGTTAGATGTTTCAGCTATAACTGGCTAACTATCAGTATCTTACATTTCAAATCAGTTTATTTCTCTCAAATTTATTGCAGCTTTCATTGAAGTAAGAATTAATGCTTTGCTACAAAGTAAAATGCCTTTCAAATATCATACCTTCTAGCATCATGAAACTGTTTGAAATGTTGGAGATTTAGAGTGGTGAGATAAATTGTCAGTTGGTCTTCAAAACATATAAAAATAATAGGTCCAGTTTCAAATCAGACCACCTAAAATTAGATACTTTCAGAGCTCTAGATTTTGAAGCACTTAGGAATGATCTGAACTCAATATTTCTGTTTGCTGATACCAGAGCATAATTTCACACCAGCTATAAATTCAGACACTTCATGCTGCCTGAAACTAGGACATCTACTGCCAAGAGTCTGTGACAGTGAAAACTTAGTGCAGTTGCCCCAAAACAGTCTTTAATAATTTCTTCAGTTCAAGAAACAATTTGCTTTGCTTTCTTAACTCATTTTCTCACTCATTACTGGAGAGGCCATCTTTAGTTTCTCTTTCCCTGAGGTCTCCCAGGTCACTTGGTCCCCTGTCCCATATATATGAATAAATTCTGAATAATATACACTACATCAACAATTAGGAAGTGCTGCTATATGTAGTGGAGAAACTGATAGAGAACTTTGGGAAAATGTGGAAAAGACTGCTTAATTTGAAGAAAAAGCTGAGGCAAATTTCTACAGAATAGGTTCATGGGGGAAATACAAGAAACTGAAAATATACTGAACAATTAACATTTTTATTAAAGTGAGTTCTTAGAGTCTGGATATTACACATGAGCAACATGTACAAGACAAAGGTGTGATTTAGAGATATGTATATAAAACCATTAGAAGTTTCACTTCCAGAGTTACACATCTAATAAGTCTAAATCCAGCAGACTAAGGTTGTTCAATAGACATACCATGTACTAGCTATCACTTGAAATTCTTTTGCATCTTAGTGATGGGTGTGTGTGGGTATCAGTGAACAGCGATGTATTGCTGTATGAAAAATTGTTTGCTGATTGTTTTAGACAGCTTTGCAGGGTAATTATTCCTCTTCTTCAACATCATTCTAAGGAGAACCCAGGGAAGTGAAGTGTGTAACACGGGCATTCCGTGTTTTAAGAGCTTAATGAAAGTGTACATAGACATTGTATCTCACCTTTGTTATCTCTGTAGGAAAGCCAGGTTTAAACTGAGCTGAAAGAACTCTTTAAGTGTCCTCTTCCAAGAAAACTTCCCTGCTGTGTAGATTCACCTAATTATTATGGGCTTTACTGTAGTGGATGACCTACAGTAAGAAGAGAGAGAACTTTTTATGCTGGGAACTACAAGCACAGTAAACTCCAGCCTGTTTTCCTGTCTGATGAAGACTTTTCTTTTTCATTTTTAACTAGTTTTATTCAAATCAGACTGGTTTTGCTGTCATTTGCACTGCCCAAATTTGAAAACTTACTTGCATAAGTAGGTGACACTACTGAAAATCTAATAGAAACAAGCACAGATCATATTTTCAGTCATCCAAAAGCTTTCAAGACATGACTTCCAATAAAGCTAGGTTTCAGTGGTCATTTAGCAACAGTATTTCAAGGAAACTGAAATTCAGGTGAGGTAATCTAATGAATTTAAAAATAACAATGCTATAAAAGATTTTAGAGATAAATATTTTTTCTGATTCTGGAATAGCACGAAACAGTGGTCACATTTCTCTGCCCAGTGCCGTGCCAGATATAGTTTACTTCTTCTCTTCCCAAGTAACAGTACAAAGTCCATGACGGTTCTATGGCAAATTGAGTACCAGTTCTGTTACTTCAGTTTAGCAATCCACTAATCCTAAACTCTGAAATGCTAAATAACAGACTAAGCACAACAGAGAGCCTGACAAACAATTGAAAATGCAAATTAACTGCATTTTAAGCATTCTGAAATGTGTGAAAAGGACATGTATATAAACATGCAACAGATTTCATCTTCTTGTAGAGATGTATAGTAGTTAATTACACAGTGAAGAAAAGTATTTTATCTAATGTATTTATGCTCACTAGGTGAACAGCAACTACCAGGTTCTTTTATGTGTTTTTGCTTTCTGACTTGATAATTTTTAGAAAGCATTGCTCCAGAAATGGTAGGAATTCTTAATAATTTTCTGGTAAATTGCCTTAAAATATATTTATTTTAATAAGCTTACTGTTATTTATTGATAAAACTGGTCATTTTTACTAGAAACAATATTGCACAAATCTACCGAGTGAATGTGTGCAGAGGTTAATTTTCACAGGAGTAAAATGCATCTTCATCTTCCCTGTAACTATTTCCCTAATAAATGAATATTAAAATCCAAATAGTCAACATTGCAGCTATAAAAACCTCAGCAAGGTAATTTAACCATTAGGACAGCTTGAACATAAAACAAGGATTGAGAAAGACAAGCAAATAGTGACAGTTTTCTCCTTTTTCCTTTTACTCTGCTCATCAAGGCTTAGACACCATCCTGAGATAAGGGAACAGGAACTTTTGTAGAAGTAACACTTTTGCTGTGCGTTCATTATTATCTCACCTGCCTTTATTCCACTGCTGCCCTTTCAGGTGTAATGCTTCAAGGGACACAGAGTCAAACACTGTTTTGATGATAGCTGTGGTATAGTATTTGCTAGCTGAGATAGTATGCCTGCAGAAGCACCCCTCCCAGTTACTCTCTAGCTGCCACACTGTCTGCCTTGTTTCACTGCTACGTCTCTTTTTCTCAATACTTGGCCCCTCATAGAAAGAAAAATACTATACAAAATGTGATTATAGGTACCAAGGATAGAATTTCAGTTTGCCTACTGCTAATAAAATGCCTTGTAGAGAAAGTTATTTTATCAACCTGCACATTCAACCTGATGTTCAACAAGGTCAAGTGCTGGGTCCTGCACTTTGGCCACAACAACCCCCTGCAGTGCTACAGGCTGGGAACAGAGTGTCTGGAGAGCAGCCAGGCAGAAAGGGACCTGGGAGTTTGGATCGACAAGAAGCTGAAGATAAGCCAGCAGCGTACCCAGGTGGTCAAGAAGGCCAAGGGCATCCTGGTCCGTATCAGGAACACTGTGGCCAGCAGGAGCAAGGAAGTGATTCTGCCCCTGTACTCAGGTGTGGTGAGACCACACCTGGAGTACTGTGTCCAGTTCTGGGCCCCTCAGTTCAGGAAAGACATTGAAGTGCTGGAACAGGTCCAGAGAAGAGCAACCAGGCTGGTGAAGGGACTTGAACACAAGCCCTGTGAGGAGAGGTTGAGGGAGCTGGGGTTGTTTAGCCTGGAGAAGAGAAGGCTCAGGGGAGACCTCGTCACTCTCTACAACTCCCTGAAAGGAGGTTGTAGCCAGGTGGGGGTTGATCTCTTCTCCCAGGCAACCAACAGTAAGACAAGAGGGCACAGTCTCAAGCTCTACCAGGGGAGGTTTAGGTTAAATATTAGAAAGAAATTCTTTACGAAGAGACTAATCAGACATTGGAATGGGCTGCCCAGGGAGGTGGTGGATTCACTGTCCCTGGCGGTTTTTAGGATGAAACTGGATGTGTAACTTAGTGGCACGGTCTAGTAACCATGGTGGTGTTGGATCAAGGGTTGAACTTGATGACATCAGAGGTCTTTTCCAATACAGTTGATTGTATTATTCTCTAATTCTCAAGGCAATAAAGACTTGACCACAGAATCACAGAATATGCTGAGCTGGAAGGGCCCTAGAGGGATAATTGAGTCTAACTCCTAGCCTTGCACAGGACCATCTCCAAGAGTCACAACATGTGCCTGAGAGGATTGTCCAAACACTTCTTGAACTCTGTCAGTCTTGGTGCTGTGACCAATGACTTCACAATGCTGTGACTCAATGACCTTATTCTGTTACGGAGAGGGTAAGTCTACCACCTATAACATGAACAAGTCATGTAAGAGGGAATAAGGAAGGTGATCTTAAATGCATTCCTGAGAGAAGAAAGGGATAATACTTTTTTAGGAGTTAAGATTATCTAATTAAATCCAACATGCAATCAATTAAGTTAATGTGAAATGGAAACAGAAACTTCTTAGCATGGGGATAAAGTGCTTTTGGGGAGAATTAAGTGATCTAATAAGCAAGGAAAGGTAAAAATAACTATTATAATTGTATGTACAAAAAGGCATTAAGAAATAAGTTCTCAAAACTTTGAAGAAATCATGAAGTCAGGTCTTCTCAAAGCAGGTGGAAGACAATTTCTTCTGAGAGAGTACTTGGAACAACGCACTTTTTAGGTCTCAGAGGATAAAAACAGTGCTCTTTCAATTCATCAAAACCAAAAAAAATCCACCATGGAGACATGTTAAAGATTGTGATGCATTTTTTTGATGTCCAAAAACAGTGGGCTGAAGTTGTTAACAGGGAAATTATTTTGGGTACTAGAAATGATGAATTGTTTGAGGATACTCCTTTATTTTATCCTTTACAGGATACTCCTGTATTGCTTTACTCCTTACTTACTCCATGCTGTGTGAAAATAAGATTTTAAACAAAATCAAGGCACTTAAAGAACACAGAGGACCTGTTTTCTTTGTCACTATGCACATCTATCTGGTCTGATCATCCTGTCCTGCAGTTTTATCATGCCTAACTGTGTACATGTCTCAGGTTTACACCTCAGGCTAAGGAGATAAGGAGAAGCACTTTCAGAATAAGTCAGTGTATAGGAAGAAATGGTAAGTGGCAGCTGATCAACTAGTTATTTTGGTTTGCTGTCTCGGGACTCCTTTATAGAAGAACAGACAAAAGGATATTAATCAGCCACAGTTTTTTGATTAAACTGAAACTGGACACAACCTTATTTTGAGCATATGGAAAAATAGTAAGATAAGTTAATGACAAAAATAATTATGCTTGGTGGAACTACCAGATACAACTTTACACATTTCTTCTAATGTCTTTTGGAGTCAAATATCTTTTTGAAAATAATTTTCAGCTTTTTTTAAGATATGACCAGTAAAACTATGCTCATTTGTCTAATGCCTTAAATTTGAAGTTACTGTCCAAAGGTTTTAGTGATATAAGAAAACAAAATATCATACAGGTCAAAATATTAACATATTCCATATAATGATCAAACCACATTCAGAAAACAGGATTTGAGGAAAAATAAAGTGAGTTTTCCTTGGGGAAAAAAATACAATTGAAATATCTACTGGTATCCTCAACTAGCAATTTTAAACTTGCCAACTAATTTCTGTGCAGTCACATAACCTAGTGTTCAAAACTAGATTCTTCTTCTCCATCTTCCCTGTTTAGAACCCTCTTGCCCCATCCTATTTGGCCATATGGGAAACAGGATTTATTTGTTCACCTGTACAAAGTCTCCCTAAACTAAGAAATACTGAAACATTCAACCTACCAAAACCATTTTTTACATATGCACTCTTTGGTCCAGACTTTCTTGGCTCGGAAGGCCATAGACCTCCTTGGAACAGTGACAGTCACAGTCTCAGTGACATGACAGAGAAGCCCCCATGTGGCTCTGTAGCCCCAGTTACAGCCAGGGTTTTTACAGTATTAAGGGTACAACTGCAGCCAATATGGTCGGCATAGAAACAGTTAATCCTTTTCCAAGGCTACTTGTTTTCAGTTAACATATTTTAAAGGATACAGACAGATGGCATCACTTGCAAAGCTATTGTTTTAGTTTGTCAAGAGGCAGAGCAGCACCTGGAAAGCACTCAAAAGTTACCATCAAACATGATAAATGCAGAATCTGTATGATTGACAAAAATAAGTTAAATTCTTCAACAAATAAAATATTGGGCATTTTTTAAAGATTGCTGAGATATCTGAATCTGTGTGGAAATTTCAAACACATCAGTTTTCCTTAAAATCGTATTGTAAAAGTCCTCACTGTAAGTCTTTCTAAGGTCAGACAGGAGGTGTCTGAAGTAAACAAATATACTAAGAACAATTCTATACCTTTTAAAAAGCATAGAAGTCTAGGCTTAGCCTAAATAGGCTCTCTTATTTCTCCTATGCTTGTTTCCTAATTATTCAAGTGCCTCAACAACAAAAAAAATTATTAGCAAGTATTTCTTCTGCAGTGAAGGAGACATCCTAATGTTATGCTTTAATAATCACCTGAATTAAGATTCAGCTTTGTACAATGAAATAGTATCAGAACTTTTGCAGAAATCCAGTTGTATCGATAACATATATCTATGAGTTTCCAGCTAGTTTCTTTAAATAATTTTTTCAGAGATCAGTCCATAATATAGATGTCCATAATAATGTCCATATGGATGTTTTCTTGTCATTTCAGGCAAATATTTGGAGAGATTAGATATGCCTTCACATCCTCAATTCCGTGGTGCAGTCATGTATTGCTACAAAATACAGAAGTAAAAATAGAGATACAATCAAACAGGAGACATCTACAAAGGTACAAATATGATCCAAATGCAGATCACTACAAAAATATTCCATCTCTTTTTCTGCAACATCAAGCCTCAGGCTTCTTTCTCTGAAGCTGATGCATTTGAGAACTATTGTTTGTTGCAGATGTGACCCAGCTTTCTTGGCATGAAGCAGAAGGCTTCTTAAATCTAATACAGTAACATTACTGAGCTACATTACCTCTTTTGAATGAGGGAAAAGAAAATATAGAAAGACAAGAAGAGGTAGAAATTATTAGAAGAAATGAAATATGCCTAAGAAAGAAAAAACACAATTTAAAAAAACAATCAAAAGCTTAAATGCAAAAAAAAAAGGATAATAAGGATGCTAGGGGGATGCTGAGATCCCAGGTGTGCATATGTACATAGAAAAGATGCCCTACAAATCATGGACAAGCTCTGTCTAGAAAAGGAGACAAGAAAGAGTCTTACTGCAGACACAGAGACAAGTGCACAGTTTTCTACCATTTTCAGTGATTCCCAGTTGATGATGCACAAGTGAATTGATCATTTTTATGTGCTGTTTGAAGCAGCATGAACCAATGGTTGGTTGTACACGACTCAGTCTTATGCATTGCACCTACTTAATTACAAACCATAGAATCAAAGCAAATAAAAATGACCCCATGTCTTGTTGCTTAAGCCCCCAGTGAATTACATAAGCTGTTCTTCTGTGCAGCTGTATTACAAGGAGATAAATATTTTGAATGAATTGGTTATATTTTAACCAGGACCTCCTTGAGAGTTTTTGCATTTTGAGATTAGATTCAAGATTACACATCTTCAGATTACTCTTTCTCACTGTCTGCCTTTTTTTCTTGAAGCATTTTGGGTCTATGTTAATAGAAGAGAAAATAAATGGAGCCAAAACAAATCCCCTAGATTAGAACTCATTAAAATAAATTAAAATAGATAAATAAATAAAAAAGTTGGATTAAGAAGTAGTTAAAATTTATCTTTTATCCATTATATATTTTATCAGATTTCAAGTGGGAACACAATACAGGCAATATTGAATCATCTATAAAGAACCTGAAGCCAAATTTTAGACCAACTAATATTGAAGAAGGTAACTGATGTGAGATTTAGGGAGATCCAGATTAGAAGTCTCTGCTTGGCTTAATTCAGAACAGAAACCAAATCTACCTCTGAAACAGTGGGTAACTATTTCACCCACTGTGCTACTGAGTCATTTAGAATTCCGGTCCCTACCAAAGACCTTTTAATTTTTTATAAAAATTTAAATAACTTCCTTGGAGAGACTCAGACAGTAAAATATGGAGGTAAAATTACTTGCTTAAAATGAGAGCTGGGTTAAACCCAAGGCAAATGGAGATACAAAATTTATTTTCTTTCGTCCCAAAAGTGTTCCTTAACCACTACCCACTGTGCTAACTTCTGCTTTGATATCTTTCTTCCTATCTCTCTTTTCCTCTACCTGGGCATAAAAATGTGGGCATGAATGAGAAGGAGAACAAAATAAGGAAAAAGTACTTTCTCTTGATGTCCTGTATTCTTCACCTAACATACAGACTTTAAAACATAGACCAGCAATGAAGGTAGTGGAAGCACACGACAGACATCACAACAAAACCAGACTGGTGGAATATAATTGACTTAAGAAAAAAAAAGTCCAGCTAAATAAAAGTTTGCACTCTACATCCAGCCTTTGCAGTGAAGCTATAACAACATCAGAGCTGTGTTATTATCACCAATCATTTGGCCCATTTGGCATCTTTTGATGTTAAGTAAAGTATGCAAAATGCTTTTACACAAGACAAAACCAAACTAAATGCATTGGTCTCAGGTGCAGTACTGATCTACTCTGGTACTAAAAATATACAGAAATATTGCATATTGAAAAAAAATGTACTCTGTCTCTTCACAAAAGAAGCATTCCATTTGTTGCAATAAATTACTAATGTGACAGATTGCAGACAGAGTCATGTTTACAATATTTCTAGGTTCATCTTGTTTCCTTGTTCTTCTGTACTGTTTTGACAGAGAGAGATAACTCATGCGGGGTTTTTTTCATCTGTCTATAATGGCAGTGCAGTAAATTAAATCTAAGGTTATTTTAGCCAATCAGAAATCCTGATTAGTTGTAGTCTAATTAAGGAATAATGAATGGGGAAGCAACAAATTTCCTCTACCTTGTTTATTTTTGTAATTAAAATGCATACTGCACATCAATCAAATAATCTGCATTATTAAAAATTGCAGACTTTTTTTGGAATTCAAGAGTTGCTTTGTTGGTAGGAGCATTTATTAGGGTTTATGGCTAGCCATCAAGGAATCATAAGATACCGACATTAAGCTATCTGTCTGATAAATGCCCTCAAGGAAAAATGGGAAATAATCAGCTGTAGCTACAATAACGCCGCAACAACATGCAGTGTTACCACTAAGTGTAGAAGAACATCAGGCCTTGATGTTAAGATAATTATTTAAGTTGTCAGACAAGAACAAAAGCCTAATAATTCTTTCAAGCCCTTAAATGTCTACAGTTTAGTCTGTGGTGTCACTTGTGCTCCTGTAAGTCTTGATCTGGAGAAAAGTGATAGAATAAACTGAGTGCTGAATAAATTACATGTGAAAACCTCTATAAAGAAGATGCATAAACACAACATTTCCACATTATTAAGTTCACAACAACAGATAAAACATATTTGGGGGGCTTAAATCTTATGTACAAAATGTGAAGTAAGGAATTATTAAATAAGGCAGTTTAGAAAAATTTAAAATATAAGTATTTGCCTTTGAAAACTTTCAGCTTTTTAGAGAAAAAATGACCAAAATACAAAATATGATTGGCTTATGTACGTACATATTTTCACACAGCAAATAAATATACAAGATCAAAAAATCCTATACAGATATTTTCTAGTGGTGACATTTATAATTTCTTCTTTCAAGGGATGGACTCCATTGGTTTATATGAAAAACAACAATAGAATCAACATTAGTTTCAGGTCATCTTTTTGACTGCACTGTTTTCCACATAAAGAAAATAAGGATATAGTGATACAGATATGGCACATTATATTTACATATTGAAGATAAAGATAAAAAGAAAAACAAAATGGAAAAATCCTATGCTTTGGTATTATACCTAGCAGACAGGTTAATCTACAATTATTGCATTAACTCAAACTTTGAAATCTTGAAGTGTCTTTATGTTTCATTACAAAAATCATTCTGCTGTAAAATTAGTAGGTAATAGTGACAACTATGGTTATGATTTCAATGACAATCTTTGCTTTGCTCGCAAAAAAATGCCCATAGGTGACATGTTCCTTGGCATTAGTCTGTAGAGCTTGAAAGATGGGTCATTATATTCAGATTATAAACTAAGTCTGAATTTTTCTTAGATACAATCAAAACACTAGAATTTTTTTTTTTTTTTTTTTTTTTTTTTTTTACATTTATCAGTGAAAACAGGATCTGGGAAGGAGGTAGTATGACCTCGGATTTTGGTCTTTGGAAATGGTGAGTGTGAATATCCTTTAAAATTTTAATAAGACCTACATGCTTAAGAAGGAAAAACATTGGAGAGAAATAAGAGTGCATGAGTTTAAGCTTCTAAACACAGGAATACAATATTGATCCTCAAAAATCATTATACTGTTGATGCAAGGGGAGGGGAAAGGAAAAAAATCTCTTTCTATCAATGTTTCAGGCAACTACCATGAGGGATTTTTGAGTCCTAAATTTGCTGCAACATTCAGCAAAATAAAATACTTACAACTATCCAGAGTTCTAACGCAGTACACATTTTAAAAACCATTTTTTCACTATTTGATTGTGAGTATATAGTAACAACCAGCTGGGAAATCTAAATTGAGTTTGAAATCTGCTTGCAGTTTTGAAATTCTTGTCACTATTTCTGGGGAGATCCTTGTATAATAGTTTTAAAGCAGAAAAAAATGTTATATGAGAGCCAAATATTTGAAATGGCTTTACTCAATTATTCTAAGTGGCAATATTTTAACCTTATTCTACATGCAACAGGACAACACACCAACATTATTGCAATCATAATTCTATTTCTAATGTCTAATTTCAGCAACAAACTCCCTCTACAACATTCAAATTCTTTAGAAAATATTTTTATGGGTGGATGAGAGGGATAAAAAAAGTGTATTTTTAAATATTTCATCACTACTTGACCCTGTTGAGTGTGGTTGTGTTTTTCATTGTCTAGAAGCAAAGAAAGTGGAAACAACAATGTTAACCAGTGCTTTCAATTTAGAATTCTTTTCCCTATCAGTGACTTTCCTTAGAAAAGTGTTCTTTAACTGAGTGAAACTATTATCTCTCCTTAGTGACAGAAGCTGTTGCAGGATCTTTAAATTCAACTATAACAAAACTAATTCACTTGAAGAACAGTGCTATTTTTGATGGCAATTTCTTCTGTATCTAGGTTGCATGTGCAGGTAGTAGCAAAGAAAGAAGTTAATTTTTTCTATTTCCATAGATCTTTGTATTAAAAAATATAAGGAAACTATTCATCTACCCATTCATATTTTAGTTCTACTATATATTAACTAGGAATTGTTTACATTTAGAGGAGTTTAGTGCTAGTGAGGTTTATAACAGTTTTATTGGAAGCATTTAACAAGATTCAGGGTTTGTCAGCAGCTGGACCAGCGAGTAGCCTGAAGACCACTCAGCATAAACACAGTGGCAGGTGAAAACATCCAGATCATCTGCAAAAAACCCCCCTATTATTCAAAACTATTATTAAAAATAAACTTTAAGAGGATTGTACAAACATTTACAATCACAGTCAAAATTTCATTTCTTATCCTATCATTGAAACTGTTTTGAATTACTGTGCCGAAATGAAGACGATCCTTCAGTGCAAATGATAATGTGGCAGCATTGGAACAAGAAATTATGTTGGTACTAGCAGTGTATTCACAACTAGGAAACCTATCCTGTTTTTCCCTTCTCAGTGTGACTACCAGCCTGAGTCTCTCCTGAGTGATAACTACAGGAGGACAAAAGTATTGATATTTCCTTCCTGTTGGAAATCTCTCCATCCATCTTCATGTTAGATACTCAAGCTGTTAGCAGGGAAAAGAAAGTCATAAGGCACTTGACTTGCAAATAATCTGTCACAGCAGGTCAGGGCCAACTAACTTTCCTCACCAAAAGAAAGGAAAATGCAAGAAGCAAAAGACAGGGAGAGACAGATCTGATTTCTGCAAATGTCCAGCTGGTCTGCTAAGCCAGATGGCCAATTGAATCACAAGAGGAAGGTGTCAGAGTCACAGAGAAACATGAGACTTTTCTGCTTTATCATCCTTTAGCTGAAAACAATAATTCAACAGCAGCCAACAGAACCCTAAAGGCTTTGTGTACTAGCATGTCGAGCTTTCCTGTAATCACTGTGTTATCTTCAGGAACAAGGGGTGGCATGAATCATTATTTGGATGTGATAACATGACCCATACAGACATTAGGGGATAATGGGCAAGTCTGCACTCTGCAAATCGAATCACACCATGATCCATCATTAACCTAAGTGAGCTATTGCTTTATTGAAGTAGCCCTGTAAATGAATAGGTCACAGTCTATTTAAGAGCTGAGAGATTTGTTAATGCTCCAAGGTCTTACATTCTATTAGAGCATACAGCCCAAGTACAACTGAGATTCTAAGTCTGCTCTTAAAGGACAGGTAGCAAAGAAGGGAAAACCTAAGATTTAGACACGAATAATTTTAAAACACTACACTGAAAGATAGTTATTTGCACATGTATAGAAAGGTATTTTTATGTGTCCCTTTAAGTTTGTCTTAAAGAAGGAAGAAAATAATCACTAATTTGAAAAAATTTTATTTCTCACAAACTTTTGGAGTGCAGAGAGTCAAGACTTTGAGACTGGGTGAAAATTAACGCACTTCTAGTTAATCTGAATCAGCATTACATGACAAATTAACATTGCACTTCAGAAAAAACTCAGAATTCAGCATAGTAGGTTTTCAATATTAAGCTAATTAATTGCTATTTTAGGAACTCTGGATTTTGCATAGCCCAGGTCTTAATACCAGTTCTTTACTGTTCAGTTTAAATAACAGGACTGAGCTTCAAAACCAGTTAAGACAAACCTTTCAAAAAATCCGCCCCCTTCCTCCTTTTATTACTGCATCTTTATTCAATTATGGATGCAACAAGGAATTATGGACATCTTCATTTATGATTCAGAGGTCTCAAAGGATGAAGGAATTATGTTTCTCTTAAATATTTCTGAAATAAAGTTTAAATCAAGAATTATATATTTCTTTGCAAAAAAAAAAAAAAAAGAAAAAATCTTTAGGGCTGTAAAGGTTATAGAAATTCTTTANAAGTTTAAATCAAGAATTATATATTTCTTTGCAAAAAAAAAAGGAAAAAATCTTTAGGGTTGTAAAGGTTATAGAAATTCTTTGCAAAAAGGGGAAGTAAATTTGTGAGTCGATTAGGCAAATCATTATATGCTAACAAACCTAGCATATGTTTTTGCCTGACAAAGGTAGGAATAGGCTTAGCAGTTGAGAGGAAGAGATCTCCAGGAGCTGCATGAGTACTTTGGGAGGAACATCTGTAGAAGAACTTGCTAAATAGTGACAAATCAGTAATCACCTGAAAACATTTTTGTATCTTTCTAGGAAGGACAGACTATTAGCTTCCACTTTCTTCATTTTCACCTTGAATAATTAAATAATATCTGTGACTACTTCACATATATCCCTGTTAAATAGTTGTTCTGAGAATATGTAAAGGTGTTTTAAGGGGTCATATCTTGCACCTTTTGTGAGTTCCAGGGCATCTACATAGAGAAACTGGTTACATTTCTAAAAGTTGATCAGAGTAAACTACTAAATATTACTATACATGCTGTTTTACTAATTTCTTTGTGGGGACACTTTGCTCTTGATACTCATATACTCATTTCCTTTATATGTCCTCAAGATCCTATGACATTTTCACCTGCTGAATTGAAATTCACTAGAACATAGTGGTTTTACTGACAAGAACTAAGTTCAAGGGTGTTCAATCTTTTTTCTCCAGTCACGGCTTCAAGAAAGACATTTATATTCATGTTTAAACAATTCAGTTCACTCTACAGCCTTGGGAACCAAATCCAGTGAAATATCTTTCCTGTGCATAATAATGAAGTCCCTATGAACCATATACAGCTTTTGCAGAATGTTAGACATTTGAGTAAGCTACTGTCTCAGACCCTCTCTAACTTTAAAGTCTGACTTATACTTGTATTTCTGGAACCTCCCTGAAGATATCTATGATTGTATATAAAGTTTAAATAGCATACCAACTTTTACAGGTACAAGTTGTATACTCTTCAACTGTTAGGATTATATGCAAGCCACTGATGACTTGACACTCAATCCTGAGATTAGCTAGGTTGGTTAGAGCATGGTGCTAATAATGCCAAGGTCTATGAATTTGATGCCCCCATGGCATCATTAGTGTTGGACTTGGTGGTCTTTGGTGGGTCCCTTTCAACTCATAATGTTCTGTGAAATCTTAATTCATTTTGAGTTTCACACTGTAGAAATAATAGTTACATTGAACAGAAAAGTTCATTCTTTTCTCCTTTACTATCTGGATAAGCTTCCAGAATCCAACATTAGCAAAATGTTTTGTTTCTTTGGTTGGGTTTTTTTAATTTCTTACTGATATTAGTTTTTAAATGCATAGAATCAGTCTTTGCTCCTAGCACTGAGAACAGATACTATCTTATCAGAGGAAATAGAGAACTAATAGGAATATTGCATAGAAATATAGGATGGTTAAAACAGCAAGGGACCCTAAAGATTATCTAGATCCAAAACCCCTGCTACGGGCAAGGGTGTCACACACTATATCAGATTGCTCAAAGTCCCATCCAGCCTGGCCTTGAGCACT
This sequence comes from Pachyramphus minor, assembly GCA_013397135.1. Classification (NCBI taxonomy): domain Eukaryota; kingdom Metazoa; phylum Chordata; class Aves; order Passeriformes; family Tyrannidae; genus Pachyramphus; species Pachyramphus minor. The sequence continues at coordinate 244,868 of VYXB01000464.1, read as the reverse complement.
TCCAAGACAGCTTCTATGGACAACCTGTGTCAGTGTCTCACTATTCTTCGAGTAAAGAATTTCTTCTTAATATATAATCTAAATCTCTCTTCTTTTATCAGAACGTTTTTAAACTAAAAGATGAGCAAACCCCACTCTCAGCCTGTCTTCATAGGAGAGATACTCCAGTACTCTGATCATCTTAGTGGCCTTCCTTTGGACCTGTTCCAATAAGGCCACACATTTTCTGTACTGAGGACTCCAGATCTGGACACAAGACTCCAAATGGGGTCTCACAAGAGTCACGTAGAGGGCGACAATCACCTCCCTTGACCTGCTGGCCACACTGCTTTTTGACACTGCCCAAAATGCAGCTGGATTTCTAGGCTGCAAGAGGACACTGCCCTGTTGTGTTGACTTTTTCACCTACCAAAAACTCCAAGTCCTTTTCCACAGGGCTGCTTTCAGTGAGTTCAACCTCCCAGTCTGAACTCATGTTTGGCGTTGCCTCGACCCAAGTTGGAATTGTTGAACCTCGTAAGGTTCTCGTGGGCCTGCTTCTTGAACTTGTCCAGGTCTGCCTAGATGGCATCCTGTCCTTCAGATGTGTCAACGACACCGTTTAGTTTGGTGTCATTCAAACCTCCTGGGTGCACTCAATGTCACTGTTTATGTCTTTGATAAAGATATTGAGGACCACTGGTCCCAAGGCAGAGCCCTGAGGGACACCACTCCTCACCAACCTCCACCTGGACATAGAGCCATGGACTACAACCATCTGGCTGAATCCATCCAGCCAATTCCTTCTCCACCCTTCAAATTCGTATCTCTCCAAACCAGAGATAAGGATGTCATGCGATCATGTCAAAGGTCTTATAGAAGTTTAAGTAGATGACCTCAGTCAGTCTTCCATGTTCCACTGATGCAGCCAGTTCATCATAGAAGGCCACTAGATTGGTTAGGCACAGTTTGCCCTTATTGAAGTAATGTCTATATTGGATGACATCTGTTGTATGGTACATTTTCTATAGACCTCACTCCTGTTACATCCATTTAAATACATCAGAAAGCCATCTGTAGTGCAGGCAAAAAACAACCTTTGGCCAAATTTGCAGCTGGTGAGAGTACCCAGTTTTCATGTGTTAGCAGAATTCAACTAGTTACATAGGTAAAAACCTGAGTTTCAAGACAAAAAGACACAATCTGAAAGACTTTTGAAGTTGCACATGATAAAATGCATCTCTATTAGTGGTATGTGTTTGAATGCATACAGAATGATACTTGAAATACTTTCTAGATACAGCTATTGGAAAAACTCTCTCTTCCTAGTTTATGTGGCTACTGTAGATCTTATGCACTAGAATGAGATATCCCTTTCCATGAAAATGCTTATTAAATTAAGTCCTTGAAGCATTGTGTGGGTTTGAGTCAAACAGTGGCCTTCTTTAGATGCATTTACAGATCTGTTCTCTCATTCATCTGTATGCTTGTTTGTGAAAATACTTTGTGAGCCAAAACCAGAACATTAGACCTCAAGTAGGTGAGATGTTTATGAGTGTTTAGAGAGAGAAAATACATGATAGGAAGATCAAATCTTTGACCTAAAATATAAGTTACAAATTAAGAAGGTAGAGAGGCAAATAGTAAGAAAGTGGTAGTCTGGTATAAAACAAATCACCCAAGGCCGTTTTAGGTGAATTTATGAAAGTTCACATATTACTATTAATTAGTGCTTAATTAATTCTTCATTTTTGTGTATGAGACTGATCAAGTGCAGATGTCAGACAGCAAAAATTTTGTAGGAGGATCCCTACTGACAGAGACTGCCATCTGAAAGAAAAGGGTTAGACTCAAGGATTTCTGCTGGCTGCTGGTCCTCTGAGGAAGTGTAGTTTCAGGGCTTCGCTAAGTCATACGAATAGCAGCTTCCAAAAGAAACACTTCCAGCAGGGCAGCCACATGGTAGCCATACTCTCTGCTTGGCCAAAGGCCTGCTATTTACCAACAGCAGAACAGTACCATCTTGTGACTGAGGGAGACTCCAGCTTTATTCCTATTCTGTGCTCACAAAGAGACTAGGAGGCTAGGGCCAACGTAAACTGAAGCACATTTCTACAAGAATAAATAATTATTACCGACATGCAAAATGAAAGATGCTGATGAATCAAGCCTGTCATGCCTGATCATTGAGCTGTCTCTTCAGTGAATCATCCAGCTTTATTTCTCTGACAAAGACCAGAACCAGGGCTAGTTTCATCAATGATAGGAAAGTTGAAGCAAAGAGATTTTATTTAACTTAAGCTTAGTTTTATTTCTCTTCCACCTAAGTATTTTCAATGAAATACTAGCATTTTTGTATCTACCATCATTTTTTATTATATTGTTCAATCCATTGGATCATTAACACATTATCTACAAAATTCATTATGTTATTTTGAAGTGTTTTCCTTCAGCTGAAGTAATTTTCAAGCTTCATTGCTATTTCCACACAAGTCCCATTGTATTGTGAAGGTTTTCAATGATTAATATAAGTTTTCAATGATTAATATAGAAAATAGAACCAAAAAAAAAGGCTGCTTCTGTGGGCAAAGGTATTGCATAGTCAACCACCTCTGACTCTGCTTCCAGAGGACAGATGATTGGAAAAAAATCTGTCATTTGGTAAGGACAGTGGGAAATAAAAGACAATAAGTGCAACAGGAGTGTCTACATTGAAGCAGTGGCCAAGGCATCTCAAAATTCAGTTTATAACTAACTTTTACTGTAAATAGTAAGCAATTTTGTATTGAGACACAGCAGAGAAGAAACACAATGCAAAGCAAAAAAGGAAGCAAAATATTTGTTACAAGATTTCAAAAAGAATGTAGGTATAACAACCTATGACAAAGTATACTTGGTATTCCAGTGAAAACCTGACAGAAAAAAATCTCTTTGTGGTGTTTAGCAAAGTAGTTATATCACTCACTACAGGTCGCTCACTACAGGTTTCACTGAATAGGAAAAAAACCCCAGTCAAGATAAAACAATAAAGAACCATGAAATTAGGAAAGACGATCCATTAAAACAAAGTGCCTAAGAAAGTTTATTTGATAGGAATGTAGGTTTTCCAGTAGTGAGAGATGATTAATATCTTGTACTATATCTTAAGGGAAAAAAATTATTTTCTTTAGCAGACAGCTTCTTAAATCAGTGGTGACTTATATGGGAATTATGTCTTAATATTAAGCAAACTTTTAAGTGGCATCCTAAGAAGAGACAGACTTCAACGTCTTTTTGAAATTTAGGTCTCTGAGCAGCAATTTTTATTAATGAGAGATGACAGAATGTGTATTCTTTTATCCTAGTTTTTACCTTAAGAAGTATGCTGTCAGGTTTACTCTGTGGAATCTGACAGTATCACAATACAAAACAATGCACATGTGAAAATATATCCCAGCTTTATTTCCACTACTAGGACACAACCACTTACAAACATCATACAGCCCCAAACTGTAGGCCAGTAGGAGTGAATATACTGAGAGAAATGAATGTACTAGAGCAGACCCTAGTTCTCCCTCCCTATCAAAGTCTTTTAGAAAAGTGAAATCTAGAACTGAAAAAGGGGGAACCATCTTTCATATTAGATGTTATATTCCAGTCCCTTTAGTGAACAGTCATTTGCCTAAGAAAAACCGAAAATCACATAATAGTTTTCATAATGCAGTGTTATAAAACACAACATTTCAGACTACATACCTTCTTAGTAGCATTTGTCTAGTGTTGCCACCATGAACCACAACTCATTTCTTTGCAATACGTTACACTCATTGTACTATACAAACTCAAATAATGTTCATATATTAAAAAGTCTTATAAAAACATCTCTGTTTAAGATGAATGTATAAACACAACCAAACTTGTGTATACCTAGAAATGCTTTAAGTAGAGGTATTTTTATGAGCCTTTTAAAAGCAGAACAGTATTTGGCTTCATATAATGATCTTCACATTCAAGATCCCTCAAAGTACTTTGCAAATGAAAAACCTGGAAACCAACCAAGATACTGATCCTGTAGGTAAGTACATATGATTTGAAGGGGAGCAGATAAATGCAGAGGTATTAGAGTTTCTTAAGACATGAATGAAAAGCCGTGGTAAGAAAAATCAAAGACACTATGGCATCAGCTTTAATTTTTTCTTGTTCTGTTTCTCTCCTGCCTCTTTTTATTAACAGTCTTTAATATACACGTTCAAACACATCAGCTGTCAGAAATAAAAGACAATGTGGAAATGAGATTAAAATGTGATCATTCTACTCAGCAGCATACTGGAAAAATATCAGTATATTTTATTGTTTAAAACAATGTAATTTAGATCTTGTAGAAATAATTTTCTTTATGTATTTACATAAAATTAAACTATGTTTCTTTTCTAGACTTTCACAAGGTGTTGAGGGACTCCAGCAGGACTGTCATCAATTTGTTTACATTTGACTTTATAGTTTATCATGGAATTTTTAAGGTTGGAAGAGACCTCTAAGGTCATCAAGTCCAACCATCAACCTAGTACTACTGTGTTCACCACCAAACCATGTTGGCAAGTACCACAACCACATACCTTTTGAACTCATCCAGGGATGGCGATTCCACCACTTCCCTGGGCAGCCTATCTCAATGGCTGATCACCCTCTCAGTGAAGAAATTTTTCCTAATATCCAATCTAAACCTCCTCTGGTGTCACTTGAATTAGTTTCCTATTGTCCTGTCTGGGAGAAGAAACCAACCTCCACCTCACTACAACCTTCTTTCAGGCAGTTCTAGAGAGCAATAAGGTCTCCCCCGAGCCTCCTTTTCTCCAGGCTGAACAACCCCAGTTCCCTCAGCCACTCTTTATAAAACTTATTCTCCAGACCCTTCACCTGCTTTATTGCCCTTCTCTGAACATGCATTTAGTTCAGTATATACACACACACACATATATATCACTGTTTGTCAATATCATGGAAAACATTCAGAAAACAACTTGGTATTTCTAAAAAACAGAAATAGAACAAAAATACCTATATGTGATCATTTTTTCAAAGCCTTATGACTGTGAATTGGACAACTGTGGTAAGTTAATCAAAATGCAAGTTGTCATCACAAAATGATTTTGCACAATACTCACATTTGTATTATTAACTATGTCGTCTGGTAATAAAGTATAAGCAATAGAGGTAAAGGGTTTAATAAATTTTGTATATTGTTATATAAAAATTCATTTACATTGCTAGAATCAGAAGTAGAATGTGTGACAAAAAGAGAGCTTTTAAAGTAAATATGTCTGAACTTAAAATACATTCTGTTTCTTTGCTGTAACAGTTCCAGGTAATTATATTATACCTAGAAAATAAGGAACGGACATGTAATAAACACATGCACTCTCTTATCGTCTTTAAAAGCATAAGGATAAGAATAAGCAATATTCCAGAGCAAAAGTTATGATGTCCCTCCAGGCAGACACTGTCATCTTCAGAACAATGTATGTGCAGAAATTCTTTTCATGTACCCTCCTCAAGAAAGTTGATATTTATGATGTTGTGCCTAATGAGAAAACTGCGCCCCGAATAATCTTTGGTTTTATATTTTAGGAATCAGTCATCAGACAGGAAATTATTAGTATTGTACCAATTTTGTAGTAGGGCATATGGTAAGGAAAGGCCTACTCTCCACCAAAGAGAAGGTGGCACCATGTACTTCCCTGGCTGGGATGTAGAGGCTGTAAGATACAAGCCTCTGTGCCTGCCCCCTCACCTCTGTGCCTCATTACATGAACAAAGCGCAATTTTCCACCCTGACTTTATCTTCTCTCTTTTACTGTAAGACTTTACATTGGATGTGCGTAACAGAATAGTTCAGAAAAGTTAATACGGGACTAACAGATCCTCTGACCATGTTAAAGAAAACTTACCTGAGCTCTAGGTGATTATAAGAATATTTGAAAAATTTGAGTTGTACTTCACACATTTCATGTAAGTTACCTCCTTCTCTAATTCTGTGATAGCTGTTAAATACTTAGTTAAGCATAAACTTCTTAACCTTTTATGAAACATTTATAACCATACCTTTAAGATAATGTGGTAGTAGCATCCAGATAAAGGCAATAAAGATAAAAACATCATGACATTTTCCTATTACACAGGTGTCAACCAAGTATTTAAAATAATTTGAATACTGAAAAAGCTGTCAGTCTAAAAATCACTTAAAGAAAAGCAATTTAGGAATTTGCTAACCTACAAAATTTTTAAATCATCTCAAGCACTGCTATTAAACTAATTGGTTATTTAATGTTGAAAGAGAGCAAAATAATCATTTGCTTTCTTTCTCTATACTTCATCTTTTTCTTCAGAAGAACAAAACTTTAACTGATGGATAGAAAATGAGAAACTGCATATAGTAAGACAACCATAAAATTTATATTTACTATTCTGTTATCTATTCTCTATTGTATGTCATTACAACTGAAATATTATTTCTTCGTATATATTTGGAAAAAAAAGACAAAATATTGAACACACTGAGGGAATTGTGTCTGTGTACTGTGAATAGAAATTGTGGGAGATCCAACACAGTACATAAACAAATAACATAGATCTGATATTCAGAACAGTTTGGGGGGGGAAGGGGGAACAGAGGGAAAAGGCAGAAATTAATCCAAATAAAGCAGACTTGATGAAGAATGTCATATATGTGATAGATGTGGGAAAGACAAATTAAATTACTTTTTAAAGCAGTATTTTCAAACAAAATATTTTTTTTCTTGCTTCCCCAAAAGAGAATCTCTTTTCCCTACCATCTCTCACACAGACCCCAATCTCTAAGAAGAGCAACCTCAGGTAAATACTTTGATCAGTCACAGTGGAAGCCTTTGGTCTGTATGCTGATACATTCTGGAGCACTTAAATCAGTTTAGCAATTAACTGTTTATGACTTCTGCAATGTAACCATCTGGCTTTCAGATCTGGGGAAATATTTTGTAAGAAGCCTGGAAACCCCTCGAAAACACACTGTGATCAATGATAGTTTTCACAACATGTTCAGAGGACTGAAACGAAAGTGTCCTGACAAATTCGTGAATTTTCTAAAAGGATGGTTTTCATGGAAACATTTTAATATTGATTTATATTGTATCTGAAATGCAATCACACACAGAGCAAAAGCTACATTATAATAATATCTACTTAGTATTACTGAATTTTTAGGGTTTTGTCATTTATATTTGAATTTGAAAATAGGGGGAAAATTACCAATAATCTCAATCATTGATTGATGCTATCCAGCATCCTGTTTAGCTCTGTATAGATATTTGCACATACAAAATAATTAAAATAACTGTCACTCAATAAACACAAAGATTTACACAAAGTCCATCATCACCACCGCACCATAGCATGTTTTGAAAGAAACATTTAAAAGGCAAGAAATATGTATCCTCCCTACCCTAGATTAATATTAAGGATTGAAATACTAAAACCACAGAGCCATTCACATAAAAAATTACATTAAATATTCAAGATAAGTACCTTCACACATCTCTGTTACAGGCACACTTTGCAGCATGATTTTTAATTCAGAGCTAAACTCACCATTAAACCGTCTGTATAAAGATTAGGTACGTGATACTGGTCATCACATGACTAATTTGTAGGAGATCACTTTGAAATATTATAATCATAAATCATGACTCTCATTTGAAAATCTTATATGTCAGGGCTAAATTTTATTTCTCACATTTAAATTGTTTCTGCAGTGTTTCCCCCCCCC
>VYXB01000464.1:138793-236489 GCA_013397135.1 Pachyramphus minor | reverse complement strand
AAAAAAAGACATAAAAATATGGCAAATACATTTTTCAGTCCCACGAATTTCACACCATCTCTTAGCTATTTTCCCTCTCAAGTGAGTCCCCAGTTTGGCACACTGTCTTTGCCTTTTTATCAGCACTTGTCTTCCTAGCCATCACCACCGAAGTAGTTGCACCCACACCTATGTACCTATGTATTTCAGAGCCGCTGCCCGACCTGGTGGAGGGCTGGACGCCTGCAAAGCGGGAAGGGGAAGGTGCAGCTCCTTCCTCTCCCTGAGCTGTCACCTCTTGCTTTAGGTACTGCGGACTCGCACACTTTGTTTAGAACTTATTGAAGTTTTGCGATTCCAAACCGGGATGAGCAAGGAACACAGGCTGCTAATCCACACGGACAGATTTCTTGAGCGTGCCTCTGCAGCTCCTCCGTGGAGGTAGCTTTCCTTTGTGCAGTGTTCCAGGAGCCCCCACACCACAGCCCCAGCCACCGCGGTACCATCGCAATCTCTCTTCCTCCCCCACCCCCGCCTCCCCAGGAAAAGCCTCCTTACCTGCTACATGGAGCTGCAGCAGCACCAGCAGCACCAGCAGCAGCAGTGTGCACAGCGGCAGTACCTCGTTCTCCGAATCACTGTAGCAATAAACTGCCCTTTCTTGTCTTCCTCTTCATTCACAAAGGATCTCACAGGCAGGAAAGGCAGCTAGAACCCACTTTCTTACTGGAAGAGGTTGGCTCCCGTCTCGGATACGACTGAATCCCTCTCTGTGGTTCCCTACACATTTACCCTTCAGATCTATACTGCGCTTCAGCAGCAGCCTGAGCTCAACTGCAGCTGATAGAAACCAGCCAATTGGTATTGAGGATTCCCTTTCTGTAACCCCCTCCCACAGAAATACACCGTCTGCATTTGAAATTTTGTTAGTTGTGAAAAGTAGTTTTAACCCCTTGCTTGAAAAACACCCTGTGCCTTTGGAGCTCCAGATAATCTCCTGGTTTCTTTTTCCTTGAGAAAGCTCTGACTGATCAAAGTATCACCACCTGGACTCTTGGTAACATTTACTGAGAAAACTAAAATATCTGACACAGCAATCAACTGACTGGGAGGATGATGTGCTTGCAATCTGGTAGATACATGACAAAATCAACCCACTCCTCCCCACACCAAAAAAAACACCAACCCCCCCCCAAAGAAACTATACTGCAATCTATCATCCAGATATCATCCTCAATTTTTTTCCCCATAGACATCCTGTATTTCTCACTATAAAACAAGTCTGTACCACAATCAAACAAGGAAATAGTACTTAAATAGTTGCATATAGAGTCACAGTAACATACCAAGAGAAGAGCGATTTTATTTTGTCCAGTCCCGAAATTTATTTAGTGGATATGGCTAAAGCATTGAATGCTTTACATTTGAAGAAACAACTTTACTTTTAGAGCATTATAAATGTATTTCTAGACATTCATAGTAAATATGTCACCTTCTTGTTTGTACCTTGATGTTTATTTGCAAGCAAGAACTGTTGTAAAATAGGTTAAGCCTGAAAGCCTGGGGTTTTTTAACTTCAAGGTATGTTACATGAATTACTGAAAGAATAGAACATTTAAAAAGGACTCTACATTAAATTTTCAACAGAAAAAACCCTGGCTAAAATACACCAACATACAGATAAGTGAGTCATGTAACCTTAGCACTGCCCCCTCAACATGGACAATGCATGGAATTGCTTCTCAATGTAATCATTGGAGAAGCCTGAAAAAAAATCTTTATCAGTCTTCTTATGTGTATTTTTCAGATCAACTCAGAGAGCATTCTGCAGAAAGTAGTAAGTATGCAGGATATGTGCTGCAAGAAGTGAGAAGGAGGCAGTATATCTGAAGCACACCATCATCATAAAGTTCAGAAACACAAGAGCCATTACCAGATTGATCATACTGTGCATCTATATATGTACACACACATGCACAACTGGATATATTGAGAAAAGACCTGAAATTGCTGTCCAGTTACAGGAGATAGGTAAGCTTTCCAGCTAGCCACAAAGGCATAAAACCACGGATGTTTGACTAAGCTATGACAAATTAAGATTTTCTGTCTTTGCCCATTCTAGACATTATTTTACAATTGAAGTCAAACTGTGTGTAGCTGTGATACTTGCTGACTTTACATTTAACTAAAACCATATTCCTAGGATGACATGATAAGAGGGCATTTATTCTCCCAGAGTTCATAGCTTGGGAGCTATGGTGTAGCTAAAGGAACAAAACAAAACCAAAACCTTTTCATCCTAGTGAGCACCAAGGCCACCAAGATGAAAGATTCTAATATCAATGGTAGGGAAATGGACTCCTCTACAACTGGTCAGCCCTCTCAGTCCAGCATCAGTCCTGTCCTGTAGCTCTCTCTCATCCCTTATAGATATGATGTGGGCTCAAAACTAGTACATGAGCTAATCATCAAAATCCAGCTTCCTCAAAAATGTCAGTTACTGTGTGTATGTGAAAATGCTGGTAGTTAAACAGAAAAAAACTCATATGCTCTAAGAGCTGTTTGTATAGATTACCAAAACTGCTACATTCTCCTCTTACAGTGTTGTTCAAAAAGACAACTAATGGAGTCTTATCTTTGGCATGGAAAAAGCTGCAAGTGTTGTGAGAGATTGAAATAACTCCTAGGGACTTAACAAATGAAACAATTTCTTTTACTGTCCATCATGTGAACAAGCCATGAAAGTGTCCTCCAATCATTGTACTTTAGAAGTGTAGTGACTGGAGAAGAGTTTAGGTTATTTCATACTTTAAATCTGGGAGATTATCAGCAAGTATACTTCTTGTGGTAGTTAGTCTTATTAATTGATGTACAAGGGAAATGTTGTTATTGCATTTCCTTTAATAGGTGGCTTTAAAAAGTTCATTCAGTTCATTCAGTCTAGTTATTCTATTTTAGTGGAATATACCAATAATAAGGCTCATACTAACTGCAAAACTAATGCAACATTTAAAAGCCTGTTTTAAATTATCTTTATTTTAGTTTTACAGTTTTCTTTCAAGTTTGACAATTGAAAGTTCAAAAGAAATCCTAGAAAACACATCAGTATCATTTACATAGAACCATACAAGTCTTTGCAAAGTCACTAAGTTAAATTGCTAATTTCAGTCTCCAATTTTGCTATCTGTCATAAAGAATTATGTGTGTGTTTCAAAATTCCATTTGGTTTTAAAAATATTTTTTTAAAAAACACTGAAGCATGAACAACTCATTTCTTAGTGTCACTCTACAGGGGAGATAGGCCTACGTGGTTATGAGAGAATACTCATTAAAGTTGAAAATGTATGTAGATAGGACGAAAATGCATCCAGAGGTATTGGTATTCCCCCTTTCTGAAAAGGTGCTTGCATGCCAGTAGAAGTACACATGAATGAATCCTGCCCCTATATTCCCTGCAATTTTTTTTAATATTCACCCAGATAACTCAAGTCTCTTGTTTTCTCTTGCTAAATGTTCAGAATGCTCCTTCAAAGATCGTTCAAAGATCTCTGTTAAGAAAACGCAGCCTAGACAAATACCCATTATGGAGTTTAAAAGAAAGACCTCCCACAGCAGTCAAAACAAAACAAAACAAAACAAAGCAAAACAAAACTCTGAGACTTTTAAACTTGCAGACTCATGGAAACACATTTATATGAATAACTGAATTTATTTATGCAGCAACTTATTCATGTGACTCAGAGATGATAGAAGTTAAGGTTTAGTCATTTCTATCAGACTTCACTCCTCTACAATGTTAAACTAGGATTAAAACCCCAAGTGCTGCACAACATAAGTAAATGGATCTGAGATTTCACTAGATAACGACTTAAACTGATAAATATTTATATTTATGTATAAGATCAAACAAGCAGTGTTTGCCTGAGAGTTTTGTTTGGGTAACCTTATTCTAGAAAGGATTCAAAGAGAAAGCTTAATTTTAAAGTACACTTACTAGCAACCTATAGTGACCTGTATAATTTCTGAAATTTCTGCAGTTATACCTTCCTAAACTTAAACCAGTAGGCTACATTAATAACGTGGTAACCTACCTCCTAATGGTGCCCCGCCTTGTTCACCACTTATCCACATAACTCTCAGACTTGTGCTTTTACAGGAATTCTTATTACAGATTGTTATAGTGACACCTAGAGAAACCAGCCAGAGATCCAGCATTATCTGGATAGTATTTGAAGTCCCTCCCTAAGATCACAAGCAGAGTAAATCACATCCAGATGATGTTTAGCAACCTCTGAGGACAGAGAATTCACAATCTCTCATCTTGCCTCTTCCACATTTTAGCTAGGTTTACAGGTGAAAGATTTTTCAGATGTTTAATATAAAACTGCCTGGTTGAAATTTAAGTCCTCTGGGTCTTGCTCTACATATATTATGGTTTAACATATTGTGTATTATTCTCTTCCTTTTTGCTATGGTATTTCATATCATGCAGCTATGAAATACTGATATGTCATCTCTAACAATCCCCATTCCTTCCATCTCTCTTCACAGGACATTTTGCCTCTTAGATTCTGATCATTCTTTTTTGCTCTGCTCTCTTCCCTATTGAACAGATTTCCTGTTTCCTAAAATTAAATGCCTAATACTGGCTACAATAGGACTGCAGTGTTCTGTGATGGTAAGGCACATCCTGAGGATTATTAGAAAGGTAATGCCTTCAAATTTGAGCAATGTCTTTATGCACGGTCAATGCCATACTGTTATACCAATTCCTTCTCCAAAGAACTTGCATTTTAAACAGAAAAGTGAGAAAGTTCAGATGTAATCTGAACCGGATAGTTCAAACATCATTGATTGTTTAGTTGTCATTTCCAGCACAGATACTGTGAGCAAAACAGGATGCAATAGTGTTTCAATAAGGCATTTTGAACTTCTCGTATTTCTTACTACATCCTCTTTCAAAGCTTTCAGTTTGTCAATGTCCATGTCACTATTTTGGTCATATCCAACTACCTACTTTGCATAATGTCTATATGTCCACAATTGTAGTGGTTTTCATCCATCTAACATGGGAAGACGCACCTCTAAGACATGAAACCTAGCCTGTATCACAATTAATTTATAAACTATTTAATATAAAATATCTATTTACCTCTCTTTTTTTTTTAACTTTGCAATTGATACCATTTCTTAGAATGTGTTCTGTGGATTTATCAATTTTTTTACTCTTGTATCTTAGACAATGACATAATTACTGTTAAAACAAAACAAAGGGATTTCAGTAGCTGAATAGTTTTCTATGCTGATGATTCTAGCACTGAGTCCCACTTTGCCTGGCCTACTGCTGAAAACATGAAACAAAGCATCAGGACAATCTTCTTGAATTCTTCTATTTAAGCTTATCCTTGTTTAAGACATGCCTACTACTTCAGTTGGCTTTGCTCTCTACCATCATTGTCAACACATACAAACAGCTACTCATCTCACTTTCTAGTAAAACAGTCATGTTTTGATGCATTCGAAAAGCAAGAGCAGTAAGTCATACAATCATACAGCTAAATCACACAGTTATGATGTATGTCAAATTGATGTAAACTAAACCAGGCTGTGTAGGAATTTAATTAACATCACCCACACCAAATGGATTTTCAACGTGAGAGGGACTGCAAAGGTTATTGCAGCTTTTAAGAAATACCAAAAAAGTTATGTCAGTAGCACAGATGAGAACTGTGTAGTTATCATAGAATGGAAATAAACCCTAAGTTATATAGACAGTATTTCATAAAATACGTAATAATTTTTTTAATGTTGATACACACTTTGTTTTTAAATAATTTATTGTATTGATCTGAGGTTCCTAAATGGTAAGTTATCCACAATATGTATTTTGACAGTATTGCTGAAACTGTTGTGTTCTAGAGAGTTCTCACTGTTTTCTTCTGGGGATAAGTACATCTCCATAAATTGTTATCACTAACCTTAGATTCTTGAAAGTTCTTTCACAGGAGTGCAATTATAAATACATACATATTAATGCAATCCATTTTTAGTCCTTTCTTATTTTACTGCATCCCTAACAAGACAGTGAATTTCTTTCACTAAGAGATAAATTTATTTTTTTGCAACTCAGAAACTCTTTTAAATCCCAATAGAATACCTTCCCTAAGCAATAGACATTACCTTTAAAACAATGTTACATTTTGTTGTTGTTGTTTTAATTTCTAAGCCAGCTATTGAAAGTCTCTCGACATGGGTTTTATTTAGGTGATACATACAGGCAAAGATTCTCTCAAGAATCTCAGTGAAATTACATAAGTTTCCAAATAAATACCAGTTCTTTATACTTGGCAAATATACGTTTCTGCCTCAGCTAAGATTGCAACTGTGTACTTAAGATCCCTCATCTCCCTCATGTGTTTAGTACTAGTATGTTACACCTGAATAACAATTTTATACATGTAGATCTCAAATTAGTTTTCATAGCAATAACAGCATTATTTTTGCAAGGAAAGAATACAGAGAAAGAAAGAAAAAAAAACAGAAAAGAAAATTGAGGAAATACTTTCTATAAAAAAAGTCTAGATAAGTGTTGAACCACTGAACTTCAACAACGTGGCAGACCTTAAAAAAGTCATAGCACATACTTGTTTTCAAGTCATCTGAAAAAAAGCAGCATGAATTTTACATGTACCTATCGTGATGGTTTGGTCCAGGTCCTTTTCCTGGTAACCAGCTTGTAACCAGGGAAGTGACCATGCTCCCAGTATTCCATACGATTTTTACGTAACTCGGGGTATAAATAAGAAGGAGTGAGAAGCCTTCATTCCCTTTTTCCTTCTGGTGGATCCAAAGGAGCAGATTCTCTGCTGTCGACTCTACCCGTGCGGAGGAGTGAGGCCTGGTGCGGCCTTGTGGGCCTTGGGAGGCGGAGGTTGCCGGCGGACAGTTGGTGCTATTCGGCTATCTCAAGGAAAGTTGTGAGATTTTACTCAATTAATATTTCTTTGTGGGCTTTGAGAGTGTATACTTGTTTGAGTTTCCCTCCGTTTGCCCCTTTTTACCCTTTCCCTTACCCTTACCCTCTCCCTCTGGGGGTGGGTAGTCCCCCTTAACTGTGTATATATTGTATTAATTGTATACACTGTGATATATGTAAATATATATACATTTTGATACAATTTGGTTTCTTTTCCTTTTCTCCTTTCCCCTGGACAGGGTGGGGAAGGAGGGGTGGGGGGACCCTAGTCTGTGGGTTGGATGTTTGGCCGAGTGCCAAGTCCAAGCCTTCACACTTATTTAAAGTGGTTTAATATCTGCTCATGAAACTGGATGCAACTACTATGACCTGAAAAACCAACACTCTGTGTTTACAAGTTTCTTGCAACTTTTAACAAGTTCCCTTATTTGTGTGTCTTACTACACTAATGTGTGAAATGTGAATACAGATACTTTCATTAAGATAGAAATTATTCTGAGAGAAGATTGGATATGTTTCATAGTCAAGTACTAGGTACTGGGACACTGAAAGGTACCACATAATTACCAACCTATTAAAGTTTTTTCCCAGACAGTTAGGTTAGGAAAAATCCATTGAGCCTGAGCATATGAACACTGGGATGAACTGTTGCCTCAGTGGGTATTTTAGCATTCTCTTTGAGGGGCAACAGTTCAACTGAATTCCTGCTTCCTCTAATCTATTCACATCCAGTTTGTGCTCTAACATCAGTCAGTCTGAACAAGAGAGTGGCCTTCCTTTTTCTTCCATGGTATACCTCTACATCACACTGAAATTCATTACCTTCTACTTCTCAGGCTTTTGGAGGTGGCAAGATTTATCAGCTACTGGATACGTGAATACAGTATCAGTATCAGAAAATCACAGAATATGCTGAGTTGGAAGGGACCCACAAGGATCTTCGAGTCCAACCCTTGGCCCTGCACAGAACCATCCCCAAGAGACACACCATGTGCCTGAGAGTATCATCTAAACCCTTCCTGAACTCTGTCAGGCTTGGTGCTGTGACTACTTTCCTGCGGAGCCTGTTCCAGTACCCAACCATCCTCTGGGATAAAAACCTTTTTCTAATTTCCAGCATAAACCTCCCCTGACACAGCTTCAGTCCACTTCCTCAGGTCCCGTCACTGGTCACCACAGAGAAGAGATCAGTGGCTGCCTCTCCTCTGCCCCTCATGAGGAAGTTATAGACTGCGATGAGGTCTCCCCTCAGTCTGCTCTTCGCCAAGCTGAACTGGACCAAGTGACCTCAGCTAAGTGACCTCGTCCTCATACGGTTTCCCCTCCAGGCCCTTCACCATCCTCGTTGCCCTCTTTTGGACACTCTCAAATAGATTAATACCTTATATTGTGGTGAGAAAAACTGCACACAATATTCAAGGTGAGGCCACACCAGTGCAGAGTAGTATTTCATTCAGTATTCTCCATAAGGATGTCTGAGAAACCTGAAGGAACCTCCAACCCCTGTGTTCACAGAGCATACATTTGCAGCTCACAAAACATCTATTAGCTGCGAGTTATTTCTTTGATTCTGTACCTTGATTATTGCTGATGTACAAAGGCCAATGCATCCATCTAACTTGCTGAAAATAGGCCACTACTACTAGACGAAAAAAGTTAGTAGGTGATCCTTTACAACACAAGTCATCCTTCACAGTCCCTACCAAAAATAAATAATGAACATTAGCAGACCCAAATTAATATTACTGAAAACACAGATGGAAACAATTATCTAATTTTTCAGCTTAAATTGTACCTTACAACATCTTAGAATGTGGAAGTTGTTACCTCTAAACTTACATATTTACATTTTTAGATGCTTTAGGGAATTAATGTCAACAAAATTTTAGTATTGTCCGAACAAATTTTGTATATTTACACTGACTGTTCGCTCTAGTTTTCAAGTGCATTTGCAGAAAAAGAACTAAAAAATAAGATGGAACAAAAATTCAGCCAGTGGCTTATACAGATGTGGTCTAGGTGAATGTCAAAGCATGAAAATCCATCTGCCTGTAGAAGATTATTGAAAGTTCTATTAGTAGCTACAGATAAGAAACTAATACAGATTCTCTTAATTTTACATATAACTAAGAAATCAAAGAAATACTTGAGATTTTTTTTTTGTTGCTTAGATGCTGTATGATGTCCTCTCTCTTGCTCTTTCTTTCTCCACACACACTATAGAAATGAAAGAAACAAGCTGACTGATATCTGCCTCAAACATTAGAAAATATTTCATTTTATCATTCCATATTTTACTCATATCAAAATAAATTTTCTCTGTTTGGGACAGAGTGGGTCCTAACTTCTCCTTCCCTTTGTGTCACAAATACAAACAATGAGGAATCATGGTTATGTTGTTTACAAGTGGATAAATCAGGAAAATCAACACAGAAGTGTGAAGCAGGTAGGTTTTTTTTTCGTTGGCACTCCACATCCATTACCACTAGTTTGTTAGGTTTTTTTCCCTGAGGTCTACAGCAACGCTTAGTCACCCTTCCAAGGAGAGGTGAAAATGTTGCATTATGAAAAATATTACGAGAATTTTACATTATTAAGAAATGCAGGTTTGTTGTTCTGCTTCAAAACATGGAACCTTTATAATAAAATTATGGCAGACTTATCATGGCAGAAATGAAAATTTACAGTCAAGGTAGTAAAGGGTGGGAAGATGTTATTCTATAATCTTATGAAATCTGTAGTAGTTAAAATACACTGCTTAAAGTCTGGTACTTTTTCCCAGAAATGGGTGAGAATGGGTGCTATAAAGATGAGGTGAAAAAATGTATGTGCAACTCATTTTGTCATTCCCCTTACCTATGGACATTGCTTTGTAGCTTCTCAAGAGAAAGCTAAGGCCTGATAGTAATTGACTGGGCTGCATGGCATCCTGCTGGATGTCAACCCACATTTTCTTCTTGCAAGGAACTGATGCTACCTTATGTGTTTATTTCTGGGAAGGTTGTTACTATACAGAGAAAATCACAGAATATTTGATTTTTGATGACATGAACCATTTGTTTTCTTTTTTCCCTAGCTGAATAGGTAGACTATCTCAATATCACCCATTCACTTCTACACTCTTTTAATTTCTTTTAATTTTCTTCAAGATATAGCCTCTAAGCAACAAGAACAAGAGAGCAGATGACAGAGACAGACGCTACTGTAGTGTCAGATAACAATAATATTGCATAAGTAATACCTGAAAAACTGAAACCAGCAGGTAACTAAAAAGCATGGATGGACTGTGGAATTTTGTTTGGAACTTCTTATACGTTTTAACACTTTACCTATTCAAATACATACCAGGGAGACTGTTTTCAGGATGAAAATAACACAAACATACAAAGAAATGAAAAAAACAGGGCAAAGATAAAAATAAAATAAAATAAATGGAAAGTAATACCACTTAAAATACAGGAATATCCATCAGTTTAGTTTCATTTAGAAAGTTTTGATTTTGATTACACTATAAAAAAACATTAAGAATAACTTAAGTCGAGTTTATAGAGCTGAAAAAATAGAGCAAGAAATAATTCTGAGTAAATTAGATGTCTAAGATAAAAATCTACTGTCATTATATTTTTAGTGTTTTAATGAAGTTTAAAGCAGAGATAAATCTGGAAAAAATTCTTAACAGGTAATTCTTAGCTATATCCTTCTAGTAAAATATATGTTTAATCAGTGAAATCATGCTGATTTGGAGAGTTCACTATGCACTTCACTGAATCTGGAGATGAACATAGTAAAGTACAAAAGTCTACTAAGATTTGTATGACTAACACCATCTCTATAAAGGCAAATAAATTTGTATCAGAAATATGCTCCTGATGATGGAGGATGTCCTTCCTGTTAGCAGCATCTAAAGCAGCAAGGCTTAGTTCTCTCCGCAGAATGAGACAGATTCTGCTAAAAGTCTCATCCAAGATGCATGTAAGAGCTCAGTAGGGACTATATATCCATCAGCTATGCTTTATTTCTAAGACAGAGGAAATGCAGTAGCTCTTGAGCAGATTTTGGGTTTGTTTTATTACTCTCACTAGAAATACGCCTTTAACTTTTGAAAATGGAAGTATAAAGAAGCTATAATGGCTACAAATAAACCAGTCCCACCACTTCTAGTGTGTAATAAGAAGGTATAAATGGTTATACAAACAGAACAATTTAAACATAACTCTAACACAGGAGGATTTCAGAAACTTTTTATTTGGATAAGCATCAGTGCCTTTTCAAACTATCAAAACTAGCCATTGCCAGAAAAATACTCACCTTCTAACTAAACTTCTAAATCTCTTCTGTATTTACTGCCGCTTTCTGAGGAAAGTTAAAAGATTTCTGTTTCTGAGAAAGAAAAAATAAAAGGGAGTATTCTGGGAATGAATTTTTCTGTCCTAGAAATGACAGAAATACTTTAGAAGTGCCATGCTGCCATGCTGGCTAGAGATGTGAGGCAGACCCATTCCAATAATATTTGACTGAATATAAAGAAGACCTGTGGAGGAAAAGCAACGGTAGATTCAGCAGGCCTGACCATTAATGAATAAAATAGTGGTAATGTCAGTAGGTATTCCACTGAAATTACTGCAGAGGAAGAGTACTCTTACATGAGACTGTTCCAAAGGAATTTGTTTCAGAATTGAATCCTCACTTGAATAATGCTTTTGATTTCTTCTGTTGTAACAAAAAAAATTTGATGGTATTTCCTGTTCTTCCTATCTTGACTTAATTTCAGCTGATTAAGCAACTAGAAATCATATGCAAATTCATCTATTCAACTTTAACCATATAA
The DNA here is from genome assembly GCA_013397135.1 of Pachyramphus minor. NCBI lineage: Eukaryota > Metazoa > Chordata > Aves > Passeriformes > Tyrannidae > Pachyramphus > Pachyramphus minor. The sequence continues at coordinate 224,706 of VYXB01000464.1, read as the reverse complement.
CAAAACCAGTTCAAAAGTCAAAACTGTGAAAGCTATGCTCAGATTTTAGGAAAGATCCAGTCAGAACAATTTGGGGTAAAGTACATAATTCAGTATATTTGTGTAGCTTCAAAAATTAAAAAAACAAACAAACAAAAAAGTGAAGTTCTTTAATTCCACTCTAACTTTAAAGATGAATTTAAATCAGAAAGAATGTTATAACCCAGCTTTACAGGCAATCAGACCTTTTCTTCTTTAGTGGTCTGACATAATATTTATGGGTCCCAAAATAATAATTTTATATGCTAGCCAAAATAAGAATCTGACATCAAAGTTTCATTTCTCTTCTAATTCCTCCTTTATTGCAATAGGATCTTATGAAGACCTTTAATAATGAGTAAGCCACAAAGCTTTATACTTTCTACAGTGCACTGGTCCAACACAAACTTTTGTAAAAAAAAAACCAAAACCCACATATATTGCCAACAGTAACCTTCTGTTAGCAAGATAATAATATTTCACTTACTCAGTAGTATGGATACAATCACACTTCAACTAAGGTGGAAATTTTTCCTCTTTTTTTTTCTCCCTTACTGGTCACTGAGCCAAGAGTATACACAGCATAAGTCAAAAGGGAAAAAAAATTCAAATTCCCTGCATAGTTATTTATTCTCTCTCCCCTTGAACTCAGACATTTTAATTTGACTACTTGTTTCTTCTTACCTCAGTAGTATGATCTCATACCTTAAACTTGCGAAAAACACTTTTAATTTTTCAGTTTCTTCAGAAACGTTTCATGATCACAGAATCATAAAACCTGCTGAGTTGGAAGGGATGTACAGGGCCATCCCCAGGAGACACAGCATGTGCATGACAGTGTCATCCAAAGGCTTGTTGAACTCTGGCAGATCGGTGCTGTTACCAGTTCCTTGGGGAGCCTGTTCCAGTGCTCAACCTCATATAGTGCTTTAGACCATTCTTGAAGTTTGGATCTATTGAGAATCTGGAAATTGTATGCAAGCTAAATTTCCACGGGCTTGTTTGCTGATTTTCTTTATGATTACATGTAAAATTAAAATAATAAACTTCCTGAAGGAGGTTCCGCAGCCTAGGAGCCTGGTAGTGAAGTTTCTGACCTAGGGACTCAGTAACACGGTTTGGTTATGAGTAGAGGCTACAGTTTGGCAATTCTTTGATAAAAAGACTGCAATGTGTTTTCAGATATGAGATCAGAGATGATACATTTCTGAAACAAAATTAACCTTTTTAATAAATAATGAAAATATTTGACAAATAATGTCTATTTGTCTTAAACAAATAACCTTGATTAAAAGTAGCATAAAGCAACATCTGCAGTCACTGCAGGAGTGTAATTTCTCTTAACATATCAAATTAGCTTTCCACAGAAGGTATATTTCAAACAATAATTAATTCTATCGTCTTAGCCAAAGCTCATTCCTGACTACATGTGACATAAAATAGTGATAAGCCCTATAAAAATGTGAAGATCGTGTAAACTGTGGGATTCTATGAAACAAAGTATGTGACACTAAGAATACAAAACAATTACAAGGACATCACTGATGTAGAAAAGCTGTATGAAATTACAGTAGTAAAGAAAATTCAGTCACCAAGAAACTGGATGCACATTTGATAATACCACTCATTAAGTGACAGTGTCCAAGGAAGCAAGATGTCTGAAGCTAGAAGTCCACACTCCAAAACATGCCTAAACTTCTATTTAAAACTAAGCAAAACAATGTAGAAGTTTTTATTTTGGAGACAAGGCAAAAATAATCAGCGTCATCCTTGCAGTTTTCTCACAGATGCTCTTTTTCATATTCTTCCATTAAAACAGTTTAGAATAATTAAATCAAAAGGAATTCAAATAATTGTCTAAATTTTGAAGCCGGTGTCACCGCTTGTAGCCTTCAAGGTCTGGCAGATGCAGTAGCACAGTTTCTCTTTCATTTGTGGCATGTTGCCTACAATTATAAGAAGAAATGCTACATGTTAGTTGTTTGCATCAGAAAGTGACAGTCTCCACAGCACAGGGATAAAATCATCCGTTTCAGTGCTCAACTTGATCAGCCTGGGGGCAACAGCTGCTGTCATTGCAGCTGTTTGTTTTAAATGTGTGCTTTTTGGTACCTCAAGATGACATTTCTTCTTCAAGCAGAGCCCAAAGCTCACAAAGTCATTCTCCAATGTAAAGATATAAATTCCTACCTGGTACTAAACTAAATAACCATCCACATGCTTCATCTGGAGGTAGATGCTAGTGAGCTGAATCTAAACTACAGTCAGTCACTTTCTGGTTTAGGGTGTTTCGGTGTTATCTTGCACAATCTCTTTCTAGATAAAAGGTGTGGGGGAGAATAAATACACAAAGCCTCTGATTATCTTTTCTACCAGAAGAAAATTTCTTTTATGTGTCGCATTTGAATATACAGATCACTGCTTTATTTCATGTCCAAGACAATGCTATCATATTCCTGAAACCTGTAGGAAAGCATATATTTTTCACCATCCAGCTCTCATCACTGCTAATAATCAGTTCATTTGAACAGAATCTTCCCTGAGGAACATCTAGAATTAATTAGAACTGATTAAACAGCGCAAACCGTAATTTGTTGATGCTTTAGCATATATATCTTATCAGTTAGGTCCATAATAGTGGTAGAGGCATGTTATTTGTTTGTAAATACTTGGCTGGCTACCATTTCATTTATAAAAAATGCTGATAACTGCTGAAGGGCTCATGAATTTCTGCAAACATTTTAATTAACTTCTGTATGAATGAGGCATTATATGTTATTCCTCATTCATTATTCCTCAACCCTTATTTTCTTCTAGGAATTTAGGCTGCCAATCACTGATCAAATGTAATACCATGTGATTTAAGGGACAAATCACATACCAAGAATACTTCAGAACAAACCATTAAAGATATAACTGCATTAAAATTTCCCACAGAAACTTCTGGATAGTATGTTCACATTGCACAGCCAAGATAAATTAGTGTTGCAGGTAGCACACTGTCAGGAACAATTGAGAATGTTCAGGAATCTCCAAGTATTTTTCGTTCCTGTTATGTACTATAACATTAATGAGTCTATCATGTGCACATACGAAGAGACCTTGGGGAATAAGTGTTGGGGCAAATAGTGTAACCATGCATAATACTGTACAGGAGTGCAGAGTCTGGCCTGCAATAGATAAATAAATAGCTAATAATAGTGATAATGACAAGTAAGCTGCTGGTAAAGGCATGTAGGGAGGACAGTGTTGTTTCCACTACAATAAAAAGTTCTTCTGTACAATTCAGAATCTATTCATAAGAAAAGCTCGGCAGCCTTTAGACTAGCAGAGATATTCACAAATATTAAATATTAATGTTTAGATGTGTTGTTAGAGTTGTTCTCTGTCTTTTCTACAAGACAATGAGGATGACAGAAACCAGTTCATGAAGATTATTTTGTTGCACTGAAGATGCATAGCTATTCAAAACACAGGGGGTTGGTAATTGCCTACAAACAGACCAGCCTCCACTGGTAGCTAAAGCAGGAAGATCTGCATCATTATTCATTTAAATAGACTTTTGTTTTCCCTGGTCACAGCCCCAGCTGATCCAGTGTGAGGGAGTGCATGAACAATGATCTTCTCCCTCCTTCCCTGCCTCGACTATTTCACTCCCTTCCTCCTACAGCCCACAACATCCCGCTGGTTCTGAAAGCAACCACACTGATTCTGCTTGCTAAATATTGAAATAATAAATTTTGGGACTTATATAAATTACAGCATCTGCTAGTTGGAATCAATGGACCAGAAAAGGAGGGTGGTAACAATATCCTGACAGACCATAGATTAATGTCATGGCACTGTTTAAACTTCATCTGTTCTATGTGCTTCAGAGGTTAAAAAAAATTGCAAGCTAAGACAGTAATATCATCTTACTGTGTTAAAGACACCTATTAGTCATGTCCAAGGCAAATAGGGATTTATGACTCAGACATAATTCTTCCAAATATGCCTGCTGTTCATAAAAGGCAGAGATATATGACTCAAAAATAACACTGAGACAGGAATAATTTTACACTTCACTTTGCAACATTGACTTTCCTCCAGAACGTATAGCAAGATCTCCACATTTTATGAATAGGTTTCTGCCAATACTATAGATCTATTGCTACAGCTTCCAAATCAGGTGAATTTCTCAGTCAAACAGAAGAAGAATAATTTCAGATAGAGAAGAAACATGTAGATCTTTGTTTGCTAAACAACTGCACACAAATTACACAGAATCATGGAATTGTTTGGGTTGAAAAAGACCTTTAAGATCATTGAGTCCAACTATTAACCCAGTACTTCCAAGTTCACTGCTAAACTATGCCTACACACCTTTTAAATGCCTCCAGGGATGATGAATTCACCACTTCCTTGGGTAGCCTGTTCCAGTGCTTGACCACCCTTTCAATGAAGAATATGATGTGCTCTAGACCTTTCACCAGTTTCATTGCCCTTCTTTGGACACACTCCAGCACCTCAGTGTCTTTTTGGTCCCAAAACTGAACATAGGATTCGAGTGGCCACACCACTGTCGAGTACAGGGGAAAAATCACTGCTCTGATCCTGCTGGCCATGCTATTGCTTACACAGCCTCTGTTATGACTTCATTTACAGTCCCCATTTTTTGGTAACAATTTGCTACTATATTTTAAGTACATTCCCAGGACCTTTCTGTAATGAATCTTCCAAATTCTAGTTTGGTTCTTTCAGCGGAATTTGCATTTCAAGAGTGAAATGAAAAAAGCAGATGTAGGGAGAAATACACAGCTGCTGTTTAGGTCTGAGGGGTAACAAAACATAGATAAATGCTCTTTCACCACAACTGTTGTAATCAGGACCCAGTACTTGTAATGGGATCCCTGTGACATCCCCTGACCACTGGAGACCTGGGCAGTCTGAGACTGCTGAGAGTGCTGAGAGCAGCCTTGGTCTGCTTCTCGTGTCCTAGGGAACACACATGCCTGGCAATGAAAAAACCTCTTCTGAAAGTTACTTCTATAAAATTCAGGTCAGAGGGGCTTTGCTCGTTTTTAGAAATCACAAGTTTACAACAGCTTTGCTTTCTAATAAAGGCAAGTGTCTTGGTTTCAGATGACAGAAATTATGAAGTGCACGGATCTGCTTTTTCCTCAAGAACAGGTTTCAGTCCCTCTGTTTAATTACCATCAATCACTCATGAGGGGTAGTCCCTGAAACACAACCATACAACTATGCTCAGTTGACATCTTTGCTGTACATTACACTTGGTGGATTCAGATAATGGATATTCTGAGAATTAAAAATATTACTATTTCTTCCAACTGCCATCAGGTGGACAACTAAATGCAATACACAATAAAAGTTGAAGCCTGATGAAGTGCAATGTCACTGCCACATCAGTTTTCTTCTGCTGAAATCTTTGTGTCTGCCAGCATAACTTGTGCTTTGCACCTGAACCAGTTGAAAACTTGTCTGTACTTAGAAAACAGCAGTGCTTTAACAACATTTAATGTGAGGCAAAAATCTACCAAAGCTGCCTGGCTAGCCCTATGGCACACTGTGGAGGTGGATATGGGCTATGTGATGGGAGAAGCACATCAATCGTCACTGCAGAAGTCCATGTCAGCAGCCTTGCTGGTGTTTTGCAGCCTGCACTGGCCCCTTGGTCCTGCCCATCCAGGTGGGATCCTCCAAGAGGGAGCCAGGACCGAGTTTGGCAGGGGTCCCCCTGACATTTTGGAGCAGCCCAGATTCTCAGCCCTCAGCTCGTGCCATGGGTCTCCTGGGCCTGACTACCTGTCTTATCCCAGCACCCACCCCCTGACCACCACCCACTGCCTTGCCTGCACATCACAGGACAGCAGTCCCCAGGCCACAACCACGCTCAGTTCACTGGGGCACAGTGGGCAGCTGCTAGCACATGCTTGCAGTGATCCCTGACATTCCTGGAGCAATTTTCTTTTCCCTGTGAAGTTCTCTCTCTTCTACTACTTAGCCCAAGTCAAAAACATCACATTTTTCACAACAAAGAAAGTGTAAGCATTGAGTCGTCTGTGAGCCTGTTGTGGTGCTGATACCTCTGCAGTTTACTGGCTGATGCCCATTCAAATCAGTCCTCATCAAGGCCAAAGGATTAGGAGGTACAGTCAGGCCTGTGTTGACCTCTCATAATTTTGCAGGTACAGAGATACTCTTCTCTCTGTCATCTGAGCCTTCTGTCTGTGACTAGCATGAACTCCAATACACATCTGCAAAAAATCAAGAATTAAATTTGAAATTCCCTCATCCACAATCAGTCAAAATAATGTGCCAAAATGCTTGAATTTTTCCCTTTGTTAAAGTAGTCAAATATTTGTTATCACAGCATTAGCAGTCGCCAGAATTAAGTATCAGCTTTCCTTCCAAAATCTCAAGACTGACTTAAAAGTGATGAAAAAAAAGCATGGTTCTAGGGTTCTGCTGATTTCTTTCTTAAAATGAAATAAACCCCAACAAACCTAAATGAAAACTCAGGATAAATTTTAGTTATACTTTCAATAGATCATATGACACTTCAAGACCTAAAACTAAATTAAAAACCAGCAACACATTTTTCCAGAAAATAACCTACCTGAAAACCAGAGAATTTCCCAGAAATATGATTCCAAGATGAGAGGGTGTGGTTTAAATAAAATACAAGTATACCATTAATATCCTGGAAAGAAATCTGTTATTTTTGTGCAATTTTTACAATCCTGTTACCTAGAATCACCTTTTACAGTCGATAATGGAAGTTACAGAAATCTCCTGGTCGTCACTCACATGAAGAAGCATGGAAGAACACTCAAAATTTTTGATACTTCCACTAAGTAGCTCAGAGTCCTTTCTCTGTTTTTCAAGGAACATGAACTTAAAATGTCTCACTGCGACAAACCAAGTATATGCCACTGCACTACATGTTCTAAGTTTATGATGAACTGTAAACATTTATTTAAAACCTCTTCAGGGTCTTGCTTTGGAAGAAACCACAGAAACACATTGCGGTCTATAAATTCAACAAGCTCTGTAACTAGCAATTACTGAAGATAAAAAGCAGTGCCTTCCACCATACTATGCAGACACACAGTTTCTGAATGCTTTTCTCTTTCCTACAACCTATTTGTTTATCCTAAAACATGCTATTTGCATTTTCTGTATTCAGGGCCTACAAATAAAAGTTTACATGAATCCAATAATTGATATATTTTGGCAAATAATCAGGTTCCCAAACGTTATATAATGTGGTTGTTCTTCTAAACATTCTTTATTTTTGCTACCCAGCACTTTTTTTTCTGTAAGTCCCCTGGACTCCTGAAATCCTGTACTGTACTTCCTTCAACAATCTCCACTTCAACAGGAATCATCCAGCTACTGTGTAATAATATAAAGTGATATGAGCTATTAACCACCCAATTAGCCATACAAAACTATTCTGCCCTCCATCTTTTCTCCAACACTGCCTGCCTCCATCTGTTTCTCTTTCCATGCTTTTTGTAGGTATTTTTGATGGTGCAAATTGAGATAAAGATAATTTTTTAAAATTAGTGGGAGGAAAAGGAAGAGAGAGTGAGATTTCTAGAAAAATCCCATACTGGGTGTACAAACAGAAAAAAAGTAGCTTGCCTGTTGCCTGCCTGAAAGGCTTTTATCCAACTAATTTACTCACTGCAGGGGGAAAGTAAAATTGGCATGCAGTTCTCTGGCAAGTTGTTGGAACCTGAGTGCCCTGACTGTCAGCCCCTCCTCTTCTTCCTCCAGGCTGACTGCCAGCTTGTCTCTGCCTGTTCTGGGGAAGCTGGGAATACAGAAATCTTGCGGAAAACATTGAGACTGAGAGCTCCTATTCACCTTTTTTCTGCCGGTGTGTCATGGGTTTTACCAGGGATCAATTTTTTCCTCTTCTCTCACACAATGGAAAAAAAAATAAAATTAGGAGTTTTATTAAAACTAGCAAGAGAAGAAGGTACCTGGTAGAAGAAAATCCAAATGCTTTTAAGGTGTCTGAAGCTCATTAATGACTTGAGAGAAAAATGGTATGTAGATTTACTCCCTTAGAAAAGTAAATCATATTTGTTAAAATAGATAACAAATTATTTAATGATTTTGGTATGGATTCAAATTACAATGATAAATTAATCAAGTATATCAACATGAATTTAATACCAGGTTCCATATATAATATATAGAAAAGTAGAAACATCAATATTTTCTGATTTGGGAAGGAAACAAGAGCAGTGGTTTTTCTTTAACTGTCCCCTAAAGTTATATCTTAATACTTCCTCGTTTTGGGACTACCCTGTCAGGGCTGCAATCATTAGTTTGTCTGAAGTTTTATTTATTTTATTAATAAAGATTGCAATCAAACTTTCTCTTTTGCCAATATCACTCCCTAAAGTAAATTTTGGGTGACTGTCCTGAATGAATTTAACAAACATATGAAACACAAATGGAAACTTCAGGAATTAGTCGCTCTCTGACTATGTTTTACTTATTCTTCCAGTGAGGCGTGAAAAAGTTCCTGAGGACAGAGCAGATTGAGTGTAAAAAAATACAATGTCTGACACGGTGAATGTGGAAAGGTTAGGTTTTTTCAATTGAGAATGGGTTAAAGAAAATGTTGGCAATCAGTAGCTTAAGTCACTTCTGGGATGATTAAAGAAACCGGTCATGGCTTCCTGATCTTTCTGATACTGTCTGGAAAGTAGCAGCTCCACCAGGCTGATCCCAATGTGCTGCTCCCTATATAATTTTTCAGGTCACAAACAGTTTCCACATATTTTATTTCTGATATTAACAATGCAAACAGACAATGAATGTGAGAATAGGCACCATTAAAACATGCAGTACACTGTGCTGCCATTGTCTTCAAATTGAGAGGCTGACTTAGCCGGGTTGAGTGCATGTGTGCTCTGTATTAAGCTTCCTCCAATTAGTGCATGTCACTATTCAATCTTTGATCCTCAGGAGAGTTAGAGCTGAGTGGCAGAGATGGCTCAGCGAGATCCCTGCTGCTCTGAGCTCCTTATGATCATTCTTACTTGCTTATCCTCACAGCTCATGTGTGCAGTACTCCTTGGCGCGGCAGCAGAGTCTGTGTGTGTGCTGACTTAAGGGAATCTTTCCAGGTTCAGCACTGGCTGCATGAGAACCATCCACCCTGTCCAGTTTTTACTTCCCATTGAGGTTATGCTGGCACACTGTGAAAACAGCTGCTCAAAGTGTTATTTTTCACTCGTTTCCTCTGAGGTTTCTATCAAGTCCATGCCAACACTTAGAGACGATGTTGCTTACACCTTCCTTGCCTGATTCCTGAGGTTTGACCCAGTACTCTGATGCTTCCAATACCTGCCCTACACTTTTTATTATTCATAATAACAAACCTTGAAAAGAATTTCTCTTTTGAAGCTGTTTTGAACAGAGTTCCTCTAAAACTCTCAAATGTTGACATGTTGACAGTCATATATTGAGTACATTATAGCAGGAATCCATGAAAACCTCTTGAGAATTTAACCTATGCAGCTTTATACAATTTGTGGTCTAGCTTCCCGGGGAATTGATAATGAATCAAGTTACTGTGGCTTATGAAGCCTCTGCTGAGCTACCTCTCATACACTGTATGTTCTTAGCTTGCAATAAATGTGAAGTAACATGATTTATCTGAACTTTTTTACTGTGGGTTAAACTATACTATATATGAATTAAATGTGCAGATATATGCCCTCAGTTCAGTTCATGCCATATTTTGGCTGTAAGTGCAAATATGTAATAGAGTAAATATTTGCCACCGCATTAGTGAAGGGGAAGGGGAGAAAAGATTTGAGTGAGAACTCCCTTGCCTTAGGAAGTGAAAGCCATCAGCCAGCTCTGCTGTGTTTCTTGGTGATCCCTGGACAGAACAGAATTGGGGGTTTCCCTGTCTCTTTGCTTACCATGTTTCATAGTCTTTTTAGGATGCTTGAAATTCCCTAGAGGAAGAGGGAGATTCTCTATAAAAGAACCGAACCTTTTAGTCTGCACTGGAGAAGCAAGTACAAGGAGTATATCAGCGAAGAGCCAGGTCACGGTTCTTGTCAACCTGCAGGACAACCACAAATGTTGCTGAGTGTACTGAAAATCAGATTAATGGCTCTATTCTGGAGCTTATTTTTTCTGCCAAGAATGACACACAATGAGAGATGGAAGGATATTATTTTTATTTGTTCTGTAAAGATATTTCTTTCTATGTATATATTTTTATCATTGTCATTCCATGAACCGTAAGTTGTATTATTGAAGAGTATCTAACACAATAAATACTCATTCATTAATAACACATAAACAAGTAATGATTACATAAAATACATTCTAGAGTGAGAATTTTATGCTCTCCTGTCTGGTCACTGCAGTCTTAGATTATATAAGTACTTGTAATTTTGTATAGAGTTTGCTCAAGGCCAATGCAGGAAGAATGTCTTCTTCATTCATCTGCTGTCTAGACAGGCATACTTTTAAAGCTGTACAAGCTGTTTCTGGGTTTCCCTGTTAAGGACTGTAATGACTTTGTTCCAAAAGCACTGCAGTGAACTTCAGAGACATTTATTTCAAGCATGACATTATTCCAAATATTTTCTGAAATTTTAATAGAATAATATTTTATTAATCATCTTATAGATGATTAATAAAACATCAGTACCAAGGAAGGAGTTAGGTAAATGTTTAACTAGCACATCAGGTCTAGCCTGTGATGAAAAAAAGATTATTGAAAGGAGACAAAATAAAGCTTGTGTGTTTGTTTCTTGGTTTTGGTTTCTGTTTTGTTTTTTTAAATTAGTCTTTTGTAGACTTCATGCATTTAACTCCAGCAAAATCAGGATATTTCTTTCTAGGACACATATTTCTGTAGGAACACTCTTTGAATTATTATAATGCATATTCAGATAATAGTCACTCTTAAAAAAAAAAAAAAGACAGAACTTTTTTTATCCAGTACTTTTTTTTTTAATGACAATTTAAATACATGTAAATCTATGTATGATTAGGAGAAACCTTGTAAAAGCAATGAAATAGTTTATGAGATTCTAACTCATGCTCATCTGTTAGCACCAACCATATAGGCACAGGATGAGAAACACTAGGGTCTTAATCTACTCATATAAAAATGTCAAATTAAATCTCAGCTATGTGCAGCAAGGGAAAAAAAAAAAGTTTTCTTTTATTTTGGTTTCTCCTAATTTTTAACACTACCTAAGGAAAAAAATACCTAACATTAGCAGGAGTCCAGAAAATAGTTATATAATCAAAACAGGTTTTAAAACTGGCATATATTAGAAGGTTAAAGAAATGTTGAGAAATCTAATTTATTTTCTTCATTTATGTTGAAAAGTAAATTGATCAGTCTCTTATTAACATGTATTTATTTTGTTTGAACTATAAAACAATAATAATACACTATGCAGTTTAAACCCTGTATGTAACAACTGTTTTTATAAAAAAATTCATCATTCTTTGTTTCTCTACCAATAGAACTGAAAGCTCTCTAAATCTCCAGAATAAGTGTATCACTCATCTAGCTCCCAGTGATAATTAGGTTGTCAATAATGTCCTTCCTTACATCCATTTGACTGTAACTTTAATACAAAAAATACTATGTTTTTCATTTTGCTTTATCAAGCAAGTATTTAAATAGATATTCAGTAGGTTACTTTGATAATTGTTTTAGGTACCATTAGGATCTAAAGCTAACATATTTTTTTTTTTCTTCTCTTAAAATAGAAAAGGAGTCTCCACAGATGTAGTCAATGCAGTGATGACACTTTTGTAGTCCTCAGATGGATTTGAATTAGCAAGTCCATTTTCTGACTCATCATTCAAAACACTCGAAGTTTTACTCCAGTAGATCACAGAATTTGCCTATTAAGTCTCATAAAGAAACTTTCCACATATGAACTTTTTCATATACAATGTTTTGACTTTTTTTCCCCATATACAATATTATATTTGAACCTCTTGGCAGTGGAGTTACATGTATACAGAAATGCGTATTGTATACAGAAATACAGTATTGTGGAGGGAGAAATCTCAAGAGCTTTATAACATTCTGCACATTTGATTAGCATGACTGTTAGCCCTTCCTTTAGATAGGTGAAATGAATTGTTTTATGCTTCATATGATTCACTGTTCACTGGGAAAACTTCACAAGAACCCTGAGATTAACCCAGTTGGTTAGAGCACAGTGCTAATAACACCCAGGTTGTGGCTTTGATCCCTGTATGGGCCATTCACTTAAGAGCTGGATTTGGTGATCCTGGCGGGTCCCTTCCAACTCAGAATAATCTGTAATTCTGTGAAGATCCTCTAGGAAAATGTTAATTTTGTTGTATTTTACCACTTACTTGGACTACTCCTGTCAGAGACATTAACATGCATCTTCAGTTCTACATACAGAGTTCTTAACAACATCTCCAGAGATACCTGTATGAGGGAGCAGCCTGAGAAGAGCTATCCCTTTATTAAACCATACAGCTGGAGTATGAGTTGAACTTGCTTGAGGAGGGAAGCCCAAAATCTTCCCAGAAAAATTGCATAGCATGACATCCCTTCAATAGATCTGGCATAAAAAATAAAATAAAATAAAAGTAAAAAAATAATGCGTTCAAGGCACTTGAAAACAGCGAGAGCCATGACCAAAGAAAATACTGTCATAGATGTGAGTTGTTCCACTGTAAGTAGCTCCACATGCCTTATCCACCTCAGGCTTCAAAGCGTTACAAAACCAACCGGAAGGTTTTTCCTCTATAAGAAGAGTGTCATATTTGAGAAGATTCATTCTAACCGTAATACTAACTACCTAACTGGTAGCACTGTAAAGCCTCACAGAAAGGACAACTCTCATAAGAACTTCTAAACTAGAAATAGCATATAATACAATATGAATCCATACAGATCTAAAAAAAAAAAGTAAAAAAATTAAAATATGCTTCAAGCTTCATTTGCCCTCATACCAATGAAGGCAGATGAAGCTTGAACCATATTTTTATATACACGCAGATGTAGGGGAGAGCTGCAGTTTGCCTTAATTTAAAGGTACAGCACCACCTGCTGATAGAATGCATCAGTGTATGTAAGCACTGCTTTCACCTATAATACTTCATTTCACTTGATCTTTCTTGGAAGCTTGTATTATTTACAGATATTCTGATAGTATCAGTAAGGTTAGGATGACATGTATAAACTGAGTCAGAATAGCTTTTCCCAAATAAAATTAATTATTTTTCATTTGGATAAGACAGAAATTAAGGTAGTGATCAAACTCTTTTTGGTATGTGTATGAGACTTAATTTGATCTTCAGAATGATTAGCAATACTGTAATTTAACTCATGAATGCAAAAATATAGTTCCAAGTTTAAATGAGGCATAACCAAAAGGAGAATTTTTAACACATTTTCACATTTTTGTATGGAAAATAACTGAATGTTTCTATTGAAGTTTCTCTTATGTTCTCTAAAACTAATGTTTGCAAAAATTTACTTCTTAAATCAATAAATACAAAATCTTGCTATAACACAATATTCATAACTTCAGAATCATACAATTTTATTAAAATTATAATTTTAAATATATTAATTTCTGATGACAATTGTGTTCATATTCATACAAATTTCTTACCTATTATGTAATAAGAATAAAATGTCACTTATATACTTTAAGTTAGCACTGTTAAAATGTCAGGCTATTATTTGGGTTGTGAGATGTACAAGAGAGGGATGAACATTTTATTGTATGTTTGATTAGTGACTTCTATAATAGGTCCCTGCCTCATTTTCATATCAGGACAGAAAAGTAAACCCAATCATAATCCAAAAGTGCTCATCCCTATTAATCAAACTCTCCAAAAAATCTAAATCCAGTCTTCAGAGCAGCTTCATGAACCCTTACAAGCAAACCTAAAGAAAACATGACCTTCCTCTTCCATTAAGTGTACACTTAATTTTTCAAACCTACTAGAAAGATGGAAACTCAATATACTGATAAACCAGAAGCTAGGCAACCGACACCTGTGAATTAATATCAGATTTTGTTATTTTGATTTTTCAATCTCCTATCTAAAATAGGTAAAATCAGCTAATTTTTCCAGGTTCTCACAAGAAGTGAAACTCCCTCAGTGGAGCACTGATGGAGTATGTGATAACCCCAAGGCTTCCAAGGGCTTTTTGCAGGAGTCCAGAAAATTTCCATTTCTTTTGTTGTTGTATTTCAGCTATATCTTTTTGTAGTGCCCTGTTGTTTTGCTAGTCATTTAAGATTTCTGCCATTTTCACTATCAGCAAATGTAATAAACCCCACTGGAATTGCAAGTACTGTATTCTTAGTGCATGTGCTCCGTGTGAGAGAGAATTGGCAGGATACAAACTGACCTGTGAAAACACTATTATTAATTCTTCAGGTACTGTTAAGGAGCTTCAGGCTACAGAAAAATAATTTGCTTAGAAAAGCAATAGGGACTTTTATAAACCCTTACAAGGTGAACAGCCATTTTTAGCTCTAAATACAGACAGACAGTGGTCTCTAGGTAATAAAGGACGTAAATTCAAAGTAGTTTTGTTAGTGTATATTTTACAAAATTGTATTTATTACTATGAGCATTTTAAAATGTGCTTGTTAGGAAACTGCTAATTTTTATTGCCAGATTTTGTCCACCCTGGAAACTTATGTCTGCTCTAAAGAACTTCACGGATTTTGTAACCAAATAGAACTTTAGAACCTGTGGAGATACCAGCCATACAACAATCTTAAGTTTGCACCTTTTCTTGTGGTTTAGAAATAAGACAGCTGTGAATGAGACATGTTTGTAAAGTTAAACAAAAACTAAGTCAAATTAATCACAGGAAATCCACATAGAATTCAACAAATAATTTCAGATAAGTAAAATGGAGATAAATATAGCAATATCAAATATCATTGCTTCAGATATTCAGAACAAAATCTTTCAGTTCAAAATATTTGCTTTTCTAATTAACTATTGGGTTTTTATTCAACAATTTCACAATGAAGCACAGTGTTTTGTTTTGTATTGAAAGGAACTGATACTTGTATAAATCCCAAATTACTCTGGATTTCTATAGTCCAGATACAAAACCAAATTATGTTATTCATATAGATTTGTTCATAAACAGAATTCTCTAGCTATGGGTATTCAAAATATCTGTTTGTCTAGTGTCACTGGATTGTATGATTATGATACTAAGTTTACCTCTGTAAATAGACACTAATTGAGGACATTTTGAAAGGCAGAGGCTGGACAAGAAATTAGACTCTGTGGGAATACAGGCAAGAAAAGAAATGCAGCCTCCGTGAGGCATTATAAAATCTAAGAGATTTGGTGATTCACATTAGAAAACAATGCTTTGTTTCTGGTCAACAAGTCAGAACAAAACGTGATTTAGGCAGATATGCTATTGTTTAATCAAGACTTTTTGCCTATGTCTGGGTTTGCAACCTGCAACAGTTTTTCTGAGGAGATGAGCACACTAATAGAGCTGGAGTCATCAGGTTACCAGAAAAAAGCACAAAATTATGTAAGAAAAATGCACAAAAATATGTATCTTTTTTTTCCTAGAACACACATTCAGGGAAAAACCACGAGTCTTCACCTTATTCCAGTCCAGGCTCTTTTCCATTTAACAGCAGCTCTATTGAACCATAAATGTGGTTGCTGCCACAAACTGTATACAAAACTGGACCACTGACAGATGCCAAAGTTGGGTTTGAATACTATTTCATGGATATGAAGCATTCTGAACCTTTTCCTTTTCTAGTTTTTTATGGCTGTTTTAACGCAGCTTGTTTTTTTCTATGTACCTGGTTATAGCAATGGAAGAACAGTAACTGATAACAAAGAGACCAAACCAGGTCATTTGAGCATAAACACAATGTAGCCTATAACACTCAGAACTCAGTTGGACAGTGACTTCACAGATGGAAAATTGCAGAAATCTTAGATTCTCAAGAACTTTAGTCTTGTCTGAGAAATATCAGATACTCAGCACTTATATTTGTGAACAGCTGAGAGAACTTTAGTGCATGTCTCAGACAAACTTGATCTTTATGACTAAAGAATTTGATGATTACTGAAAAATCTTTAATTTAGTATCATACCTATAGACAATCAATGCAGAGACTTGAGGATAAAAACGTAGTAGCTTAAGCAGATACTTGTGCTACAAATGAGCTTTGTATATATATAAAATCATGTGCATTTCAGAATTCAATGAAAGCCTGTAAATTGATTTTTTATAAGTTTTACTGATGAAAATATAAAATACAAAGCAACCAATACTCTTGTTTTTATTGATCAAATAGTATACTATAGTCCAATAAAAATGAAATGTTTTAACAGTAAGCATTACCTAGTATTACAAGGGGAAAAGAAATGTATTTGGGGAAAATCTGATGGTAAGGGTATGTTTTAAAATAAGGAAAATTTATTTATGATTTTACACTGGATAAATTTTCATGTTTTCTGGTTTCCTTGGGTCTGTACATAGAGAAAGATCAGTATATGTTGCTATGTCTCAAATATGAAAGAGCTACAACAAGGTCAGAAAAGGTGTGTGTGGGGGATACAACAACGTGTTTTCTTAAGATTTTTAACTTATTTTCCAGTGAAAGGCATGTTAAAATACATTTGGAGCCCCTGTAAAATTTGGATGGCAAACCAAAATAAAATTAATCTCCAAGGTTTCCAGGAATAAAATTCAGCACTTTGGCTACTGTTTGAAAACAAACAAGAAAAACAAAACCCTTTTTCTGTCTATAAACAAGAACCTTTTTAAAAGATGCAAGTCAGGATTCAGCCTCCCTAGTCGAATCCCTGTGCTTATATAATTGGTTCTTCTCCCAGTACAGAGTTGTTAATTAAATCTCAGTAGTAACCAACTACTCAGCATGGATTTTTAGTATAGATGGTTTCATTTACCAAAATCTCTTTGTGCTTGTTTTTCTGTTGTAACTCTGAAGTTCTCCCCATTTTTGACAATGTTTTCTTTTTTTTCTTTTACTATCTGATAGAAAAGAAAAAAAATCTGGATATTCCATCCTTCATACTACATAATGATTCTTAGAACTAGCTCTTTCCTGAATAAAAATAGTGTTTCTTTTATAATCACTGTTACTTTTAGAAAACAAGATTAATCCCATAACCACCTTCATGCTAATCACAATTTCAGCATCTGCATCTTTACCAGGGAGAAGAAAAAAAAAAAAAAAAGGTTTGTGCACTACAGCAACAATACTTTTATTGGATTATAAAGTCATCTTTGATTTTTTATACTGCTATTTTTTTGTCTTTTTAGACTTTTTTTTTTAGTTTGCAACTACAGAAAGACAATTGTGACTCTGGAATATCAGCTACTTCACAACTAAGGAAACTCTTCCATGAAAATTGTCTACAGTATTAGTTTGCAAAGTCCATTAAAAAAAATTGGAACCAGAATATTAAAATAGGTCCATTTAGATCTATGAAATCTAACTGTGCATTTTAATACATATTAAGTGTTGCAGAAGAAATCCTTCTGATCCTATGTATTTTTAAAAGGCAGAAGTGGAAGGCAGACACCCTGTCTTCTGAAAAACTAAAAACCAAAAACAAACAAGCAACAAAAACCACAGACAAGAAAAACTCCAAACGGTAAGACAAGATATACTTTTCAGTCCTCAGCAATTTAATAGGACTCTCTTTGTACAAATTTTAAAACTGTTTTCATCTCAAGTATAAGAAGAACATGGAGCAAATGACTATGAAGGAAGAAGTGAACGAAACAGAAACCTGATTATGTGAGGTTTATATTTAAAATTCTTGCATTCTTTTCTGGGTAGCTTTGTTATCTCTAATCAAGTCTCTGTTGGTGTTCCACAAAGTGTGATTCTGGGCCTTTTTCAAAACCCTTTCTGGCCCTCAGCACTTTGTACTTATAGATATTGGCCCAGAACAAATATAAATTGCACTAGGGGTAACGCTTTAAAACCAAGACCTTCAAAACAGCAAGAGAAATAAGTGACAGTGACTTGTTGGCAAATATATTTCAAAGCATACAACTGGACTGCAAGAGTTCATGTTAACTTGTCAAATATACATTAATTTTTCTTTCTTAAACTCAGCAATTTTACCAGTCTTCAGATATTAAAAACTGCTCACAGAGCAACTGCATTTTATTAACCCTATTTTTTGCTGGGTAAGCAAGCTCCTAAGAACTATCATTCTTGGAAATAGCTTATTGGTTTGATTCACCTCAACTTCAGAGCTAGGTTTGACTAGGAATGTTTCTTTGAGTGTGAACTTTGACTCTCTTTTTGGTTTTGTTTGATTGGTTTGGGGGTTTTTTTTGGGTTGTTGTGGTTTTTGTTAATTGATAGGAGACAAGTGACACAGCTAAGAAATTAAGTAAGTGAATTTTTTGCTCCTGTATCCATCTGCGCTGACAATCTAGTGGTCTTCACTATGCTAATTTAAGGGAGTCTATTCTGGTCCCAAGGAAGGAATTCCAGCCTGTGGATTGACCCTCTGAGGCATGTTTCCAGGCTTTATCCTCTGTCTCTTTCACATGAAAACGCTATCCTCATGAGTTCATGAGAGGCTGCTCTAGAGTATAAGCAAAAGTCCAGTAAAGTGAGAACCATTAGAAGATTCGCTACAGATGAACACCCTGGGTCCAAAGCAAAAAAGTGATGGAGAAACATGTAAAGGTTACTGTAGAACAGCAACTGGAATGAGCGTGAATACAAACAGCTTGCACTCAAGCATTGGCCACCATATTTGGGTTAGGGATTTCAGATTTCCAGTTTCCTCAAATAAGAAAGTTATTTTACAGTTTGATTTTAATTTTTTTTTTTTTTTTTTACATAGTGTAGTCCTTCTTACAATTTTAAAATGGAACAAAAACTTATACTAGAAAAAGAAAATACAGAGATTAACAAGATGTCTAATCTCATAGAGTTTATCTCCACTAATATATTCTTTGGAAACTAACAATTTTTGCTTAGTGGTACAATACTGGAAATATGTCTTACTATCAAATCATCTTTCTCTGGATCGTGAAAAAAACATAGTTAATTTCAGTGTGATTCCTACTATGCGTCTATGTCCAACACAGCAGTACAGGCAAAGTTGATGCAAAGGGAAACCTTGCCTTCTGGTAATTTCAGAAAAGAGATCAAGCCACATGGCAACCTCTAAGAAATTATGCCTTCAGGTTACAGCTGGTGCCTTATTTTGCCACAGTAGTAAAAAAGCCAATGTTTCGATAGCAATTATTGAGCAAATCCTTCAGAGAAAGAACAGTTTTTTTCTTATAGCTTACCCACAGACAACTTCTCTATCTTTTCACAAGTCTTACATATGTCTGTATTTTCCACCTAAACATAGGTGGACACCTAATTTCTTCCATTCTTTGAAATTCCTTTAAATTTTGAAACACCATCTCTCTTTGGGAATAATTCACCAAAAAAGAATTAACTTTTGTAGGTTATCTAGAGCCTACTGTAATTTTGCAGCAACATTCCTCTTCCCTTCACACAAATTCCTTCACCAAAATTTGTATGTAATTTTCTTTAATAATAAGTTGCAGATCATAGAATCATAGAATGTCTTGGTTTGGAGGGAATCTTTAACGGTCATGTAGTCCAATACCTCTACAACAAGTAGGGATGTCTTCCACTAAATCAGGTTTCTCAGAGCCCCCATTCAAACTTAATAGAATGATTTTTTCTCATGGGATTATGATGAACTCACGCTACTGTATTTGATGTAATTAATTTGTAATTGCTAATTGGCATTTAAGATATATGAAGCAGGATCTGGTTTTGTTTCTTTTTTGCTTGGCTGGTAGTTTTTTTCCTGCTATGCTTGTACATAGCAAATATCTGTAAATGAGTAATTAAAAAACTAAACTTTTGCAACTGTCAAAATTTTCAAGAAACATGATATTAAATATTTTTTTCATGCAAATAAAATGTCTTTTAGAGTGTTCTGTTTAAAATTCCTTTTTAATATGAACCTTTAGAGAATGTTTAAAAATGCATTTTCTGAGATTTTTCTGTCCTCTGTTGACTCTTAAACAAAGTAAATATTTAATCAAGATACCAGGGGAGAAAGCCACCTGGGCACCATAGGCTATTACATATCATAAAATGTTAAGTGGTAATATTTAAGTGGGGAAAAAAGTTTTATTTCTACCATGAGATATTAACACTTTCCATCATTCTTATCTTTAGTCATGTTTCCAAGATACACTTGCTCTTCAAAACTTGAATGTCATTGCAGTAGAAAGTTAAGAAGCACTGTGACACTGATTCAGTTTAAATATCTGTAAATTCTCAAATGCATTAAAGATTTATTATTTCTTATCAGATCAGCCTCAGTATCAGCTATCAGCCACTTATAAAGAAAATAACAGCATTATGGATTAGATGTCAGTTGGCAACATTTTAAAGTCTATGTCAGTTTTCTCCATGTGCAATGATTCAATATTTTGAGTGAACGGTTTTTAGTGCTTGAGAGATGTGATGTTTTGGGAAGTAGATACTAACTGATGAAGTATGGACTTCAGGAAATAGTTTCATTGAATATCGTTTTCAAACAAAGACATTAGGATAAAAAAATACCTTTGACACTTCTGACAACCACTAAATATTCTTCCTTAAGCAATAAAACTCTTGGGATGGTGTAAAACTGATCAGCTTTTTTCTCTCTTCCAAGTTATTAAAGGAACCTGTGTATACAACCTGAACATCTGTTTGCCTCAAAATAAGACTCAGAGGAAGATACAAAGATTACTAATAAAATATATCCAAAACTGATATTTCAAATCTCCAAAATAGTGAATCGTCTTTTCGACCAACATAAAATGGCTGTCTTATTAATAATTTTATTTCTCTTTCTTTCAAGACAAGCTGAAGTTCTGAAAAATGTTACAGACATCAGTCTTGTTCTTCTTCTTGATATCTCGTTTCTGTTTCTTTCCAGAATATAGAAGTGCTGGATTTTTATACTCCAATTTTTTTTTCACTATTAAATTTTCCAAGATTTATAGGTGCTTTGAAAGTGACTAAATAAATAATAAAGATGTTAATTTCTGTACTTGGGCTAAAATTGTGTTGCTATTCAGACCTAAGGTAGATAGGTTTTCCTGTAAGGGTTTAGTTAAAATCATTTAATAATATTGTGACATTTAAAATGACACATTAAAATCAATATATAGCAGCTGACAAATTTATTTGTTAAAGATAGTATTCTCGCCACTCTTTGAGCAACATCACTGTACTATCTAGGTAGAGTCTAAACCTTGACTATTGTCCCTCTAAAACAACTAAAAGGAGGAAAAAAACGCCTTACATTGTTATCACAATTTCTATTCCAAAATGAATTTAAAGATAGGCTCATTTTCAATTTATTTTAGCTAAAATTACTATTCTAATATGTGCTTCATCTAACAACACTAATTTAAATGAGGTTTTCCATCAATTTACTGTGTTTTCACCAATACACATTGTTGTCCAGAGCCCAAGTCTTATGACAAGTGGTTGAGGGAGCTGAGGTTCTTCAACCTGGAGAAAATGAGACTCAGGACCTTATTGCTCTCCACAACTACCTGAAAAGCGTTTGTAGTAAGGGGAGAGGTCAATTTTTTCTGCCAGGTAACAAGTGGAACGAGGTAATGGCCTCAAGTTGCACTAGGGGAGGTTTGGATTAGATATTAGGAAATATTTCTTCATGGAAATAGGTCAGCCCTTGGAACAGACTGCCCAGGGAAGTGTTTGAGTCACCATCCCTGGAAGTGTCAAAAGGCGTATGGATGTGGCATCTGGGGACTCAGATTAGTGGTGAGCATGGCAGTGCTGAGCTAATGGTTGGACTCGATGACCTTAGAGGTCTTTTACAACTCTAGTGATTCTACGATTCTATGTATGTTATTTAAAACCTATATATAACACCGATTTAACAAAAGTTTATCATATGAACATTGAAAGCCAAACAAATATTTTAATTTTGCTTCTTTCGAACAAAGTGAAAATTAAATCCTTTCATATTGCAACTATGGAGATAACTTGTTAATTTTTGTTTTGGTGAGTAGGACTGTAATGATGGAACTTAAGGAAAAAAAAACTAACAAAAACTAATTTCCTAATGCACATAAGGAAAAAATACACAACCACTGGCTGCATCTGCTTGAAACAAGAAAATATCAGCATTACAGCAAATAAAGAAAACTTCTTAAAAAAAAATAAAAAGCTGCTAAAGGAAATAACAAAAATCAAAAAGATTGAAACATTCATGAAACAGATTACAAGGATCTTTTACGCTCATAAATCAGCAGTCTTTGAAAAATAAGCAAATAAGTAGAGCTTGAGTGGGAAAAGTTAAAGTGTTCATTAAAATGAGAATATTCAAAAAAATTGAATCAAATACTTCGGGCAACTTTCGCACTAGAACTTATCAATCTTACTCATGACACAATATGTGATACCATGATATTGCTGTCTTTCTAACAATTTTTGCAAAGAGCTAGAAAGACACTTCCAGATGTCAAACTGTAATTGAGGGAGACATAACCTAATGGTACACTTCCAGCAGGAGAGAAATGCAGGGGAAGATTGTACCTATGCCCTGAGAATTATTGATTTTTTCTTTAAGAACTTTGGTCTTCCATCTTCCTCTCAACTCACTTCTGAATATTTAACTAGAATGTTTTTAAGTTGGCAAAATTTAAGAAATCAGGTTTATTATTCTAATGTATTAGTGAAACACAAATTTTCAACTCATTAAAATGCTGATAGTCTTCTGAAAGTCCTTAATTGTCTTTTCAATTATGTCAGCAACAAACATGACAGTTTCTGATCTAAGTATAAAGATATTTTTCCAAAAATCACTTGTTTTTAAGAAGCCAAATACCTGTCTACCCTGCCAGAGGTGGGTAAGTGATAAGTGAAAATTTCTATATATATTTTCATTTAAATGGATAGGTTTTATATGTCTACCCCAGACTGGAACATCACTATGTGATGTTTTCAATGGGAGCACTGTATTGAAAAAAAGTACAACTCCTCATCTTTGTTCTTAGTTCAAATTCTGTCAGCAGCTAGGATTTAGTTTAGAGAATTTTTTCATAAGAAATTATTTCTTGAATTTCTTTCATCACACAGCTTTTTAATTAGATCTTATGTTAGTAAACATTCTTAATCTCTCACTTGGCATTGCTCAGGCTGATAATGGCCATGTTATACTGAGATTAAAATGTCTGAAAAGTTGTTTTGACTTTTGGTTTGGTTTTTTTTAAGCAGTCTTCAGGCTAAAAAACCCTTAGGCAATGCCTTCAGAAACATGGGTTGCTTCCTGATT
The DNA here is from genome assembly GCA_013397135.1 of Pachyramphus minor. Classification (NCBI taxonomy): domain Eukaryota; kingdom Metazoa; phylum Chordata; class Aves; order Passeriformes; family Tyrannidae; genus Pachyramphus; species Pachyramphus minor. The sequence goes on along the minus strand of VYXB01000464.1, from coordinate 201,288 downwards.
TTATTTTCTTTTTTCTTTTATTTATTTTCCTTCAGTTTTAAAAATACACAGACTTAATAAATTCCCTCAGTACATGAGCAATGGAAAAAATACAGTTGTTATTAGCAGTCCTTCAATCCTGGCAGAAAAGTCAGTTTGCAGGACTTCACTAACAAAAACAAATATTCCAAACAAAAATCACTTCAAATGTCCCTTCGTTACTTGTTCATGCACCACATTGTGAAATAATATACTGTGTGTGTAAACAACCCAGAGTGGCAGTAGAACCAGGGTCTACCAAACCAAGGAGGAACAAATTGCACATTGAGTGATTTATTATTGAAGATGTTTTCCTTATCTCTGTTTTCAATTGAATAAAAAACCACCAAGTAGTACTTATATCTGCTTTTATTATTTTCTTTATTAATTTCTAGTGCAAGTCTGTAAACATTCATTGTTCTAAGAAAAGCTGTCTTTTATTTCATTTATAAATCCATTAATTTAAAAGCTGTCTAAAGCTCTTAGTGATTGGCCACAGTTAGTTGAACAGGAGAAAAAAACCAACTCACCAGTACTCTTCAGTTTTGAATCATGTTGGTTTTCATTTGTCAGTAAACTGCCAGTAGAGCACAGGGTCCTGTTCAGAGACCACTACTCGCTCCACTGAGCTTGATGCTGTACAAACAGAGAATGAAAACAGTCTTAAAGGAAATTTAAACAATGAAGCATTATACTAGAGGAAAGCACACACCAATCATTTACACTATTAGCAACTTCATATAGCAACACATGACAGGAAAACTTAAGGAGACTTTTGAAGTGAAAATACTTGAAAAATGCTCATCTTTTTGTAGATAGGTTGATGGGCAGCAGTAGAAAAAGCTTCCTTTACAGTACAAAGAAAAGGAGCCAGTGAATGAAGGGACAGAGAAGAATTAAGTGATTAATTTAATGGATTAAAAAATTATGTTATCAGCACTCAATGGACAGACATGAAGCAAGATTATATTTGTCTACATGAGAAATGAACTTCAAAAGTGATTGATACATAAGCTGACATCTTGGTATATTAGGCTCAGTCTCATTTTCTCTATAAACAATTAATAACCACAACATATCCAAACTTTCTGTATTTGATATGGCTGGGGTGGAGTTCACCATAGCACTGTTTGTATTGGTAGCTAGAAAGATGTTGATAATGCACCAGTACTTTGGCTAGTGCTGAGCAGTGCTCGCACAGCATCAGGGTTGACTCTCCAACCCCTCCTCCAAGACCAGTAGGTTGCAGATCAGCAAGGAGCTGAGAGGGGACATAGGCAGGACAACTGACCCCAAGGAATATTCCATGCAATATGATGTCATGTTCATCAATAAAAGCTAAAAGGAAGGAGGAAGTGTTGGAAGAGGCATTTGTTATAGAGGCATTTGTCTTCCAGAGTCACAGGAAACTTTTGGGAAGCAACTGGACAAGGCCTGCTGATGGGATATAAGAGAATAAATCATTTTGCTCTGCTTTGCTTCATTTTGCTTCCATGTCTGGCCTTTTTTTCCTTCATTACACTGCCTTTATCCTGATCCATGACGTTTTTATCTTATTTTCTGCTCCCATCCTGTTGAGGAGGGTAAGTGAGATAGCAGCTGATGGGCACAGGGGAGCCAGCAGAGGCCTTGTTTTTCATTGCTCTTTTTTTCTTATTATTTTTGTAGAAAAAGTTGTCTTACATCAATAATTACAACTTTAAGAATCAGTCTTCTAAACCCTCATCTATCATTTCTTTGTAGGGGTGTCTCAGTTTTCTCCACTAACATCTTCATAGGAGTCATAATTATCCTTCTTGAATTACTTAAAGGGATCATTCTGGAATGATGATTCTTTCAATCTTAAAAGAAGAGGAAGTGTTAATGTAACATGTTGAATGAAATATGAGAGGAAAGGCTCTCCTACCTTTAAGGTACAGTTTTGTTATAGTAGGGTAATCAAACATTTTTATTGGAGAAAAATAAATTAATGGAATATATATATATATATATACAGGGTAGATTTTAAAGTCTGTTTCATACAAAAAATGATTCATTTGAAAAATAAAAAAATAAATACTTGTTATGCCAGGCTTCTTAGAACCTAGAATATATTGTATGGTGCATGTCAAATAGGAGTACAGTATGCACTACTGATATACCAGGACAACTCAATGAATTGTCTTGTCATGTTATAATTTCCCAAATAATCTCACTTAGATCAAAGTATTTCATTGTGGAAAATACAACTGGCAATGATTAGATTACATGGGTGAATCATCATAAAGAGATACAATTTCTCATATATTCATTATAAAGGTGTATACGCAAGTTTAACAGGAAATAGAAACTGTGAGACAGTTTACAAGGCTGCATAACTTTAAGACAAATCTTGGAAAAATACAGGGTAATAAACATTCACTGATTAGTAGATCATCTGGGTTATTTCGTAGAACTAGTCTCTGTCTTGACTTAAGAAAAAATCTTTGACTTTAAAATCCTGTATAGAGTGATGACAATCTTTTATTATGCCCACACTTGATTTTTGAATAGAAGAGCTATTTAAACATTCATACATGTAACCTCAGGTTGCATGCATTATGAAGTTATCCAGAGAAGATATTTGGCAATTTTTTCCTCTCTCTAATACTCTGTCATTCTGGTTGGAGATTGTCTGTGCCTAAAACAAGTATTTGTCTCTCCTTTAGCCTACTGTTGCAGTTATATTTAAAGAAAGAAATTTAAATATCTGAAACTGGGTATGCAGAAAACCAGCTGATGGCATATAATATGTATTACAGAGCTAATCATTCTTATATTACCAGAAGAATTATCTTTTAAAAATAAGAGCTAGTTTCTATGTAAATCTATCTGTAAATCTATCAGCACAACAATTAAAAAGGCATTAGAGGTTTTTGTCAATAGAGTCTTTAAAATACTCTGTGTTCAGGAAATCATCAGAAGTGATACATAATCTATGTGTGAGGATAGAAACACTCAATTCTTCCAGAAATAATTAAAATACTCTAAATACTCTAACTACAAACAGAAGAACTGCGATAGATTGAGGATAGTCAATCAAGAAGTAAGCAAACAAACAACATCCATTACAATTCTTTCTGAAAATGTGCATGTGAGGACAAACATATCAACATGTGTGAGATGCTTGTGTATTATCATCATACACGTTATAAGAGGAAAAATACTGACATTATTTCTTCAAAGGATATTTGTTGTTTCCAGAGAAACTCCTTTCAATTCCATTATTTTTCCAACCTTTATTTTTATGCAAATTTGTGTTACTTGATCTGCTAATTTTAGGATTTTTCATATATTTTTATTGTCTACTACAATAGTAGCCATCATGATAGAAAAGAAACTTCCATAATAGTTGAAAACCATGTTAAAACAAAGTCTTGAAAGTGGACTTTTAATACACTTTAAGTATCAAGTCTAATAGTGTTATATAATAAAAAAAAGGAAACAATTGTTTATAATAAAATAAAAATAGTATCTCTGAAGCCTTGTGTTTCTTTTAGGAGATAACATATTTGCATTAACACAAGTCATGATTGACGACTGATATGTCGTATTGGGTTCTGAGGTTTGAATTAAAATAAAAAATTGTTTTGCACTACAGAAATTATGTCAGAGTAGATCATTTGCTATCTTTTTTCCCCCCTTTTTTATGTCGCACAGCTTTATGTCATGTTATAATACATCACAAGCTGTGGCTGACAAATAAGATAAAATACTATGCCAGTACAGCAGCCACAGAGCACCTTAAGCCAAGAGCATCAATTACAACGTAAATGTACTGCAATGACAAACACAATTACAATAAAAAAAAACCTAGGATGCATTAAATAAATGATGAAATGTTATTTCCTTAGCTACTTTGATAATAATCAAAATTTTTTGTAAACATGTTTATTTTTACATATTTTATGGTTTCATATTTTCCCTTATGATCCAAATACTGGCATCTGTTACATAGCTTAGAAAATTTGGATATAAATTTCTGTAGTGTTCTCTTTTCCAATTTCTGGTCATGTACTGAAGTATTTCTTTAGGCTGTGTTTTGATTTTTTGTTCATAGAATCATTGATATCTGAAGCTTACATCTTGAAAACTACTTGTAAAGGCCATCTAGACCAGCCTCCTGCTGTAACAGGTACAATGAGACCAGATGGTTTTGAGCCTTATTCTCTTCTGTTCCGAATATCTCCATGGTAGAGATCCAACAGCCTCTATGGGCAACCTGTGCCACTGTCACACCACACTCAGAGTGAATTTCTTTTTCCTTAATATCTAACTGAACTTTATTAAGCTCCAAGTTCATTTTATTGCTTCTTGTCCAACTACTGTGCAGTTTCTAGAGAAGGCTGGTATGTTTTTTCTGTATCCTCCCATCAGGTACCTCTGTACAGAAAAAAGCTCTCCCCTCAGCCTTCCATGACCATGTCACTGACCATCTTGTAGTGTGGAGCCCAAAAGAAGATATAGTACTCCAGACACAGTCTTATAAATGCCAGAGGGGAAGAATTGTTTCCCGTGACTTTCTGAATACTTGCTGATACAGCCTAAGATGCAGGTTGTGCAGAAGGCAGAATCAAAGAGGTGCTGTTGTCTCTAAATCACGTTATCTGGTTAGGTGAAAGACACAAAGCTTACAGTAGTCTTTCCTATGGGAGTACATTCTTCTCCCAGAGCAGCTCTTCCTCCGACACAAAGGAGTGTTGACATGGTTAGTCTATGCTAATAATACTCTTATTCCAGGCTAGTTTCAGCAAGGTAACCTCTGCTATAAAAGCACCAGAATGAGATCAACAATAAATGATGTACAAGCTTCACAGGCAGTAAGTATTTACAACCAAACAGCAAAAATCTTTCTTCAAGATTCTGCCTTGTTACTCATAGCTGTAATGCACTTCTCCCAGCACACAGTGTATCTACTTAGTAAAATGGATTGTGCAAAGTGGGCATCTGTGACTTATAGCATCGCTTTTGGCCAAAGGTGCATGCTAGTAGCATGGTAACTGCATAAATAAAGTCACTGCTGAGATGTCACAACAGTGAGCCACTGAGGGAACCATGAATGACATAGACATTCTTGAGCTAGCAACACTAGTTTGTGTTGCTGTGGGAAAGCAGCTGATAAATTATTGATTGTACGATGATGAATATTGACAAACACAGGAATGAGAAAGTATGACCGATGAATTTCTCTCAGGGTATCACAACACAATCTTCAGATAGAGATAGGTAAAGAAAGCTTAGTGCATTGAAAAGGAATCAGAAAATATTCTTAACATTACCATTACACTGAGAGTTGCTAAGGGAAGGATCTAACTGTTTTATATCCCTGTTTCACCAAATGCCATTGAGGGATACCATAAGACATTGAGATGTATATTCTAAGATAAAAGCTCTGCCAAAGCAGGAAAAAGAGATTTATAAAATTTAGGAACAACATTTTAAAAGAAATGGGCCTATAAACCCACAATTCTATGGCTGTTTTCTTACTCTCTTCCTGCACATTTTTCCTACTGCTGTTTCACTCTCCTACTCTTATGTTGTGTTCCTTACCTTAACATCTTCATCTACCAAGCAAAAGAAAATAAAACCAATGATGATAGCGCAATTACAGTATCTGCTGTGATTCTGCTATCTCACTTTTCATCTGATCTACCTACTTAAAGTGTAATAGGGTTTTTTTGGTTACTTGGTTGTTTGTTTGTTTTGGTTTGGGTTTTTTTTTTCAGAAAGAAAAAACCTTAATCTGGCAAAAGAATAATTATCATCCATTAGACACTTTAAAAAATTTTGTTCTAGTTTACTTTGGAAAGAGGACAAGATTACTAATTTTGTAATGCAGAAGATGGAAGTATTACGTTTGACTTGTAATATGGGCTATGTGATACATGGTTTGTGGAATGAATTTGATTAATTACTACTGTTTATGCTGTTTTTACTTCAAGCATGAAAAATAAATCCTTTTAGTCCAGCAGCAGTTTTTATCTTAGTAGTTGTGTAAGTTCTAAAGTATGCATTTTTAAATAAGCAGAAAGGGCAAACCTGTTTTTATGGTTTTAGGTTTAAAAATAAAACACTATTTTTGTGAATATTTATACTGCTAGCTGACGGCTCAGCATTCTCTGACCCATGTTCCCTTGCTCTGAAATATGGTTTCTAGTCTGAGGTGACAAGTTTACTAACTGCAAGGATTACAGAACATCTATTTCAGTATTCCCCACTGATTCCTCTCAAAATTGTATTCTAGGATTTTTGCAGTATTCACTTGTCATGTAAGACACCTGAAAGTCAAGACTCCAAGAATAACAGTAGTTAGGAATGATTTTCTATATGCATCTGCATAGTTATTTAGAAATTCTGTATCTAGAAAAAGTTATTTAAAAATAAAATTAAGAAGATTAAGAGAAGCTACAATAAAGCAATACAGTAAATCAAAGCTTTTAAAATTATGATAGAAACTTCTAACGGTATCTACAACCCTTCACAGTATATTTCAACAAGTCAATTTAAATTTTAAATAACCAAAAGTGACATTGCAAGTTGCATCTCTATTATGCCTGTCAGATGCTCTTAAATGTGATCAAGAGGGCAATTTAAATTTATAGAAGACACTTTTCAGTAATTCTTCAGAAACTGTATCTTATTTGAACTTTCTGACAGTACAAAGTAGAACAAGCTGGAATAAAAGGAAACCTTACTAACATGGGCATAGTCTGATTTTGCCAGTCTGTGGTCAACATGCCAATAATTTCCATAGTTAACAGGTTACTTCTCTAAGATGATGATTTTTACACAACTCTCACAGAAGGGTAATACTGACATGATCAATAAGTTAGTTACTACTCAATCAGATAAAGATCTGTTGCACTGCTTCTAGGCAATACAAAGTCAGTGTAATATTGGTTCAATTATGCCAGTTTTTGGAAATGTCTTAAGGCAATTTCATGGAAAATTAACATTTCAAGAACAAAGGAATCTCTTGCAATCACATAGTCAAGGATTATGCTCCCCATCACATCCTAATGCATTTTTAGAGAAAATTCATTGAAGTTATTCTACTTAGCATATCAGTCTAATTTGGGGAAGAAAAATGTAATGTGGTAATTTCACCTTTTGTCAAATCATACCGAATTTCAGAAGACAAATGTTATGACTAACAGATGAAATAAGACAATGCTCTTTAGGAGGATTGACGCTACTATGGGTGAAATGAGAAATCAGTGAATGTTGTTCAGTTGTATAAATACATGTATGGCATGCTGGAGAATAACATTTTTGAATTGTGATCACTGACTATTTCATGCAAAACTTATGAGACCATTTCTGGCACACATGGATAAGCAATATCGTATGTGGTCTGTGGGGCAAATACCATGTATTTTCATGAGTTTACAAAAATCCTTACCAATTCAAAGAGTAAGCTGTGTAAAATGATAATCATCTCTGATGCACTGATAGGTACAAAATTTCAGCACTTTTCTTCTGTTGTTTGCAAAAAATACTAAAAAAATTCCAATTAGTCATGCATTGAAATACTAGTATTTAAATAGGATGGCCTACATGATCCAACATAAACTCAGAATTTTTAAGGGAGTCATAATGAAGACCACTTAATAGTTCCGTGTTATAAGGGCTTTTGTTAGTTGCTGCATGCCCACAGTAGAACTACTTCCTTTTTATTAACAACCTTTTCATGATGTTCCATGCAAGTTTTACAATGCTGACAGTGATATATGTAGAGTATAAATATGTTAGGATTGATCTTTCTCATCACTCTCTACAACTACCTGATAGGAGGTTGTAGCCAGGTAGGTGTTGGTCTCTTCTCCCAAGGAACTATCAGTAAGACAAGAGGGCACAGTCTTAAGCTCTACCAGGGGAGGTTTAGGTTAGATATTAGAAAGAAATTCTTTACAGGGAGGGTAATCAGGCATTGGAATGGGCTGCTCAGGGAAGTAGTGGTTTTTTCATCCCTGGAAGTTTTTAAGATGAGAGTGGATGTGGCACTTAGTGCCATGGTCTAGTAACCACAGCAGTGTTGGATCAAGGGTTGAACTTGATCTTTATTCTATGATTCTACAATTCTTCAGATCAACAGACACTTAATAAGGTAGTTATATTTTAAAAATATAAAAAATAAAAGAATAAGGCAGTTTTATTTTATAGAAATCCTCTTGACAATCATAACCTCACACTATAAACAGAATAAAACTTAAGGTGAAAAATCTGTAAACTGCCACTGATGAAGTAAACTTCAAGGCTTCAGGTTCTCGTCCACAACCTCTCCCTCACTGCATGGTATTCAGAACATGACAGTATGAGATACTCTACATTAATGAAGTTTCATGCTAGTCAAATGAGATAATTGCAGATGTGGCATACAACACACACAATTAAAGATTTCAGTGACTCGCTATGGTATCATTAAAAAAAAAAAAGAAATTACAAAACGAACCAACATAGCACTTCTGAAACATGTTTATATTGACACAACTCAGAAGAAAATCTAATCCTTCTATACTTCCATGAATGAAGGTTAACAAGGAAGCACTTTGCCTATAATAAACAATTTTTTGCATTAGAAATCAGAAGTCAAGACAATTTTTGAATGTTTCTGATAATTATTAATTTAATCATTTAAAGTTTTCCAGGAAGCAATTTGGACTAAAATCAAGATTAATCTTTAAAATGCTTTTTCTGCTGCACCATGAATGTGATTACAAGAACCAGAAGAATAAGAGAACTGTGTAGCCAGTAAGCATTAATTCCTTTGTTTGCTAAAATGTATAAATAGTGAAAAGCTTTGAAAAACCTCTGAACCCCCATCACTGAGAAGACCACGGTGAAGAAGGACCAACGGGACACCACCAGTGGTGACTATCTTCTGCTTGATCAGCATCTCTCTTTTTTATATTTAAATTACATGTGTTAATACCTGATTGTTAATATATGTATGAGCTTGTTAGATTTAAGTGAAACCATACTTCACCATGTTACATGTTTCTTGTTTTACTCCTTCCAGATATTTTTCGTTCTTCTTCCCAACGACATTCTTAGCTCTTTTCTGAACATGAATCCATTTTATGAATAGCCCTCTAGTAAGATACTGTAAAAATATTAAGGTAACAATACACTTGCAATAGAAGTTTTGAGGTTAAAAAAAGTTTTATTTATAGCATTGGTGAAACCAGATAAAAGTCACTTTTTTTTTTTTAATACAGGTAATAATAAAATTCCCTGTCAATATACTATCTAATTTCAACTTTATGTTCTTCAGTATTATTCTTGTCTATATTTCTTCACACTCTTTATTTATTCTTTTTTAATGAACTACACAATATTTCCATGTGTTGAATTGATGTCTATACTTTTAACTCTCAATTTTGTTTCCACATTTTAAATCTGAAACAAACTGGCTTGTGACTTTACACATGAGATACAATATCAACTATATATCTGAAAATGTTCCAAAACTGCTGTAGTTAATCAATAGTTTAAAATTCTGCTTGCATTTTCAACAAGATTCACGAGTTTGGGGAAAAGGAGAGTTAGATTTGTCTGTCCAATCTGCCTGCAAACAAACCTTGTTGTGAGAATTTGAAAAAGCAGCAGCAATTCAGTCACTGAATAGTCTCTAATTCTATGTTCTATGTGTACATGCATATACAGATACATAGAATATGTATTGGTCATAGAAAACAAATGAAACATCAATCTTTAACTCTTATCTGGAAAAGGTTTAACATATTCATAATTTTTCGCACATGCATAGTGTAACTGCATTCAATCTGAGAACTCAAAATGTCTCCAAAAGCATCTGCAGGAACAGATGCTTACATAATTTTATAGAGTTCCTACATGCAAAACACTATATAAATTTTCTGAATTTCTTCACAGAATCTACTGCAGGCCTTAGGCTAGGTAATACAGCTATAAGCTTTGCAAATGTAAAAAAAACCCCTTAGAAATGACATTACCTTTGTATTTTCTGTATTTATATAGACTACATATATCTTTATAGTGGGTATGTGTTCATGCTTACAAAGAGATGAGAAACATCACAATTATTTTTATATCCATATATTTATTATATATAACTTTCTCAGACAAGGATACTGCATTTAGAAAATACTACAATGCCAGTAAGGGTTATCATTTTCATTGATATCAGATAAAAAGAAATTTTCTGAGTTGTGCTGGGCTTCAGGAGAAAAAACCCAATAAATATGCATGTGTAAGCAAAACAGGTCATGCACCCAGCAACCACAGCAGACCTTCAAAAGGGTTTCATTTTTAAGTTCCTTGTTTTGATCTACTTTTATATTCCCCAAATATTCACTTTTACAGTAAAAAACAGTACAGGTCATTCCTGCAATGACATTTTAAAATTCAAAGCCAAATACTTTAATAAGGTCATTCATTTCCCTTATCCAGGAAACAGTTCTAAACAACTTCCTTCCCAGAACACTAAGAATGTTCAAAAACTACTGATTTTAAACTTTAAAACGTAGTATGCAAATTGCTCCTACTATATAATATTGCAGCATTGATTTGTCTAATAAAGAAGTTAGTGGCACAATAAGCAAACTACACACAGTGAGTGACCTGCTAATCCAGTGAAAATGAGAGAACCTTTGAAGGCAAAAAACCCCAAAGTCTAATTATTTCTCCTGCTTCAACTGCAACAGAATTAGAAGAAAATCAGGCTGAAACAACAACATCAGACTTGCAGAATTAGAGCTTGATTTACCCTATCCTTTGTAGAATCATGTCTCTCTGTCCAGAAAGAGCTTAAAATGTCACAGTATCAAAGCAGTAAGACTGGTTCAAGTGTAAATAATAGCTCAGGACACAAAAAGGTAACCAGTCTATTCTAAACTAGAGGATAATTAGAAAATGATTAATTTCCATGAATTATTTCCAGCTGTTGCATATCTTCTACTGCCCTGAAAAAGACTGGCTGAAAGTTTCCCCAAGGAGCTTTCCTTCAGGCACAAGATGCAAGGTGGCCAGCTTGGATCTATGGCCAGGAACCACAGCTCAGGCACGCTCAATCCCACACATACAGTTGCAGAGTGGCTCGCAGCAAAACATATATCCAGAGGCAATCCTGTCTGCTTTGCCTCCCTTGGGTCCAAATAAGGCAGAAAACTAAAAATTTCCCCCCAAAAAAATAATCTGTGGAAAAAGTTTTCACCTGTGAAAAATATACCAAAACAAATTTTAAATAAAGACGGAGTGAGGTTTTTGAGGGAAGAATGTCATAAGGCTGACTGACTGGCTGACAGATTCATGAATCTAAACATTCAAAATTTCTCTGTTTTCTGAATGGGATTTGATTCACTCTTTAAACAAAGTGCCCCTGCCCATTTAAAATCACTAACAACTAAAATTTTAACACTAAATATGGGGGTTTTGAGAAGTCTGAAGGGAGAAAGGATACTTCAAAGATGTAAACTGGAGATTTAAGGCATCAATCAAACTGACTAAAGTTCTGGAACAAGAATTCAAAGCATAGAGAAAGCTGAGGCTGGATGATGAAAAGACATGCTTTTCTGAAACAATAAATAAAATCACAACTATCACTAAAAATCTATTTAAAGTTACATTTTTCCCATAATTGAATTTAATTGACTATACAAAATTTGTCTTGATCTCTGATATTGATCACCTCTTTCTGAAAATGCTGATCTCTTCTGAGAAAGATAAAACAACTAAGTAATGTCCAGCAATTCCTATGAGATTCTAAGCTCTTAAAAGCGTAGACATAAGCAAGCTATGTTTTGATATGGAGTTTATGAATTTTTCTCTCCAGTAAAGTTGCACTTACATATAATCATCATATTATATGGATGGTTCTATGAATAGCTGAAGTTTGCATAAAAATAATACTTTAGAGGTTTTACAGAATTCCACACATATTCATAGCATAGTAACAGTTATGCAGTTATTGACAGATTAATCCTTATCCCTACACTGGAGAGAAAGGAGTTTGGAGGCTCTGCCTTTGATATTAACAGATGAAAAAAGAACTATGGCTATTTTGTTATTTTTAAAGAAAGGAATTGCCTCTGATTCCACTTTGTCTCACATCAGAACCATATCAGAACCAAACCTGCAACCTGCTTACATAAAAAATAGATAATAGTTTATTTACTCTAACAGTCAATTGCATAAGAAATATTGATTTCTCTCATTGCCCTGTATCCTCCATTATCCTCCAAGGCATGAAGCTGAATCAAAGGAGGTTTAGGTTGGATATTAGGAAAAGGGTTTTCACCTAGAGAGTAGTTGAGCACTGGAACAGGCCCCCCCAGAACAGTGGTCATAGCACCAAGCCTGACAGAGCTCCAGAAGTGTTTGGACAACACTCTCAGGCTCATGGTGTGGTTCTTGGGGTGTCCTGTGCAGGGCCAGGAGCTGGACTCAATCCTGATGGGTCTTTTTCAACTCAGCATATTCTATGATTCTATGATTCTATAAACAACATTGCTTCCCTCATAAAATAAGAAACAGTTTACAGAATTAATCCTTACAGATTTATAGATTGCCTCTGAAGAATATTCATAGTTTGTAGATTTACAGGATGGACTGAAAAGCTGGTCTTGTATAGCAATTAGGCAGCAGGATCCCGAAAAATGAACAGAAACCTACTTGCTTTCCACATGGCAAATGGTGTTTACACAGAATAGCCTACTCATGCTTTAGAAATTAATTTTTTGTACCTCTGTAGTCTATTCAAAACAGCATTTTGCTATTCAGCTAACCTAATAAATGCATTTTCTTTAAGAATCACCAAGTACTTTAAAAACTATACATTAGTGAGAACCGTATTGAAATGGTTTAGAATTTCCACTTGAAATGGGAGAAAAGGAGAAAGATACAGTATGTAGAGGAATTCTTAGCTCTCAAGGGTCTAAATCATGGCAGAATAGGCAAACTTTAATAGGATGTGACTGACACAGAAGGTCAATTTTTGGCCTATACAGAAGAGGTGATCCTGCTTTCCTAGATCGAGTGTACAGATCGAAGTTACATTTCTTCTAATATGAAAAGAACAGAACTAAGAGATACAATAAACATGAAATAGGTAATAAACATAAAACTTCTGAAAAAGTTTTCTGAGCAAAATGCTTGTGTGCACACATAGAAACATAGCTACCTCTACAAACCTCTGTGCATGCTTGTAGATTGATGCATCCTGTGAATACAAGCCAAGCAGACCAGAGGGAACCACAGGGCAGACATAGTAGTGTAATCTTCTTTTGGGGGGATGGAGGTATTACTTTTGCTTGGGCAAATTTTCCCATGTGTGAAGAGATTTTGAAAGAACAATAAACACAATCTAAGGAGTAGAAAGCAGTCATTTTCTGGCTAATTAACATAAAAGGACAGCTAGGATTAAGGAGTTAGGTTAAGCACTGTTATGGTGGCTGCCAATAATGATGTCCTGTGAGTCTTTACTGACTTGCTTTTTTTAGTTATTTAAAACTTTTCTTATTTCGTATATCTTTAGCCCATCTGTTGACTGACACCTCAGTGAGTTCTCATGAGTTTCTGACCTGAACCAAATGAACCTGTTGTACCAGGTGCAGAGGGTTATGAGGCTGTGCTCCTCTGTTGTGCAACAATTACCCCAGCATTCCATGACATGTAGATGAATCTTAATCTTGGTGCAGTGGCATATCACCTTAACAGAATACATCACACTACACTCATCACTTTAAAGAAAACTTTATGAGAAATGTTTTGAGGAAAATGTACTTTAATTTTTTCAGTTAACATTTTTAAATTTATTCTGTCAGTCCAGGACACATCACTAGGCCCAGAGTTGCCTTGTCAGTCTCCTGTTTAGTGCTTCAGCCAGTGTGGGAGCTGGAAGTGGATCCCACCCTTGAGATGAAAGGAATTAAGACAGGAATTAAAGAAAGGAATTAAAATTTTCTATTTTGCATTTTATAAAAAGAGCTCAAATATCGAAAAACTTCTGATTTCAACCTTCTCTTTACTAATGAATTAGCTCTAAGAAAGTAAGCTTATGCTCTGTAACAAGAACAAGGCACCTTTATGGACACATCCCCATGTGTGTACTTTATATATTTCTCAATGATAACTGTTATCTCAGGTGTAGACTACTGCTTTGTTCCACCACTGGGTATTGTCTCCCTGATCAGCAGCTTCTGAGCAACAGAAAGGAGGCTGTTGGAGATGACCCAGATGGTTTCATGACTAACATACGGTGAGCGATAGGTCATCACATACATATAATTTCTTTCCTCTACACGTGGTAGGCCTGGGGGTACCACTTGCTACAAGTTATACCCATCTTGCAATAGCTTGTCTACCACCATCTTGAAAAGTTAGGTTCCTCAGCTTGAAAAAGTGGGAATGTCTCTTGCATAAGGAACATGATTAATGAAAGCAGCTGAGGCTGCTCTACCTCAGTAGAAGAGCTCTGTGGTTGTCACAAATATCATGAGTGGTAACAGATTACTGGGGCTACACAGAGCTCATCTCAGTTTTAATGAATGACTAAATTGTGCACAAACTAGGAAAATGTATATCTTACACGTGCTAAAAAAGTTTATGGGAGAGTAAGCACAAAGGTTTCTTAAAAGTATTTCTCATCCACAGTTGTCCCACTAGTGCTTTTCAACATGGATTCACCCAGTCTGCTTTAGAAACAGACAGCTCTGGATGTTAGCTGCAGAGGGCCAACTGGCCAGGGGGACATAAAACTTTCATTAGGCAAGATCACCACAGCAACAGCATAATCTCATTGCCTTTCATAAGGCTTGAAAAAGAAAAAGTACTTCCAAAGAGAATTTTAAGAAGGAAACCGTGTCATTTGACTGTTAGAGGTGATGAATTCGAAACACCTTCCTGTGGCACCTAGAACTAGTTTCATACTGTAAGTCATATATCCAAAATGAGGTTTAATCACAAAAGAGTCCTCAAATTTTAAGACTATTTTAATTTCTAATTCCATTACAGAAAAGCTTTTTCTCCTGTCTAGGGCACCTGCAGGAAACTTTACCTCAACTGTACCCTACTGCTGGCAAAAAGACTGTGTTGTTCCCTTTTTTCAAGAGTGGCAATACTGTGCTCCTCATTTAACCAGTTTTGATAATGCTGCCATCTGAGTTTACCCCTAGTTTACAAAGGTTTTTTTTTTGTTTGGTACAGCATTTATTCTAGGTAGAAGTTGACAAGTGGTCCATTAGTGCCAATCATCACAGATTTTCTGGCACAAGAACCAACAGTGCAATCTAAGGGACTGAGCTCTTAGTCTTAGGAAGTTTTTTGTTTGGTCTTTGGTGCCAGATCAGATCTGATGTAAGTATTATTTTTTCTGACAAAATCTAAAGTTATATTATGACATGTTGTAATATTTTGATATAGCAATTACATATCATCATCTCATTTCATGGTGCTTCATATCTACTGAAAATATCAAAATTATAGATACTTATCCCAAGAATGCTAAGGATTAGTGAATATGTATCAAGTCAATTATCTTATGCATTATAGATCATTAAATTTTTCACTTTTATGTGCAGGCTTTTTTTCCTAATTAAAATCAAAAAATGTAAGGAGTTTCCAACAACAACAGCCATAGAACTAGAGAATGCCTATATAAAAATACCCCTCCTGTTCATTAAACAGAAAACCATACAGAAGTGAATATATAAGGCAAAATTACATAAACCAGCATGTCATCATTGATGTTTCAACAAATATCACTAACTACATCTTTAATTATAACTATATTGTGTATAAAAAAGAATATTTTATTCTTTTTCATCCATGCAGTCACTTGGCACTACACTACAGTTTCTTGAGTTGTGACAAGTAATTTGTCGTTCCACAGGGGAAAAAGTTATTTTAAATGAATGATACTACACAGATGAATTTGAAAAAAATAATTTTCCCATTCTGGAAATAGAATGTTGTTTAGCATTAAAAAAAGTTCTTCATAATTTTTCAATACAGAACAGCAAAAAGAAAAAATCTATAAGAGCCATCTCCCAAGAATCACAGTAAAAACCAATCACAAATTGCTTTTTGGGAAGATGCATGAGTGTATAATACCCCATCAGGCCTTGCTCACCCTAGTCAGAGAGCCTCTCTTGAACAACCACCACATACACATGCACACCTGTACAAATTCAAGGCCCGAGAACACAGTTTAGTACCAAAGTATTAAACCATAACCACAAATGAAACAGTGGAGATTATGCAGTGTGCACCCAGAATATATTCCATATAATGGATATGCAGATATACTGTTTGGATAAAGCACTGCTGACTCTGTCCCTCTGTTTTGAAGTCTGGGGAGATTTCATCATGCACCTGTTTTCATTCAAAATGGTGTTGACTGAAAGGTGTATTGATTTACAAATAAATCCTTTAAATAGGACACAGAGTCTATAGAAAAATCAGTGTTTTGTGCAGTATCCTTAACTCTTTTGCCTAATGAAAAAAGTGAAAACCAGGTAACTCATATGTTCTGAAAACCATTGTGTATTAAACTGTAAAATATTTCAAGGCCTTTTTTCTTTTTTTTCTTTTTTTTTCTTTTTTGATTTCTGTAATTTTTTCTTAATTATTTTTAATTAATATCTTGTTCTCTGTGTTTTGAACACTCTGTGTTTCAACACTAGAGGCTCATGGATGTTGCAAAATGGCAGCTACCTCACGCATTTCAGTGTGATTCCGACTCCTGGAAGTGTAAGACGCCNATATCTTGTTCTCTGTGTTTTGAAGGTTCAACACTAGAGACTCATGGATGTTTTCTAAAAGGAAAATTCCATACAGGACTATCCAGTTGCAAAATGGCTGCTACCTCACGCATATCAGTGTGATTCTGACTCCTGGCAGTGTAAGATGCTTGAATATCTCCTAGCTTTTTTTCCTCAGGGGAAATAACAGGAGACAGGAAGGTGACATTTTATTTCAGTTCCATTGAGAGCAATGAGATGCAGCGGTCTCTTTGGAAGGAAACTGTTGCATATATCTTGGAACAGAAACTTCATGTAATTCCCCTAAAGACAGATAAATTAAGTTGTGAATATCTAGCAGCCCAATATGACCAAATATGCAACTATTTATTTTCATTAATGTTTCACCTGGATAGTCTAACACTTGGAAATACTGCCAGGTATGCATACATACAACTTGTGCATATGACTATGGAAAGAAATAAGGTTTGGCTGCTTCATCCCACATCATATCACTTTGTCACCTGGTTCCTGTAGTGGATTGGCACCTTCAAGTTCCAGAATAGTTATTTTCTTCGTCCATCTTCCTCATGTATCCAGGCCAGCATTAAGTTCCTGAGTATCTTTCTGCACACCAATGCATTTCTGTAGTCAATAAAGACCTTTAGCTCTTCACAGCTCTTGGAAGGGTGACTTCAAAATGTGTCTTTTTTTCTTTTTTTCTTAGAACTGCTGCCAGAGTATTAAATAAGAACAGATGAGCTAGAGGAAAAGGATAGATACAGCAATGTATATGTTAACAATAATGAAAAGGAATACACAGTGTCTTTGTGAGGGATGATGTGGTTGTGGAAGAAAAATGAGGGACTGACAGGAAAGAGGTAGAGAGATATTGGAGAATATACTTCAGCTACTTTAATGCTATTTTGGCAAAACAGAATAGCTGTGAATGCAGTTTAGCTGATGACTATAATCTACTCAACCTGCACTGTTTGATGTTATAAAACAGAACACAGTTGATGCTAGATCTGCCGTAAGGTTGACAAACAAGTTAATCATTTAGGATTAAGATTTAGTGAATTAGGTTTCTGCTGCCTTCAAATAAGCTGCACTGTAACTCAGTAAGTCCTATGGTTTGAGGACAGAATGCCAGGAATTGCTGCACACCAATTAAACTCAGGTATTTATATTAGCAAGACTTGTCCAATATATACTCACTTTTATTTTACAGGCACCTCCACAGTCACTCTTCTAATGAGAGACCTAAAATTACCTCCATGTGCAATTCTCAAGAAAAAAAATCTGCATACCAATAACATCTAAGAGTTCCTACCTAGACTAGACTAACATTTTAAGAATTGTACAACCATATGAGAAAAGGCAGACAGTAATTATTATTGTTTTTTTAATTTAAACTAACCAGACAGACTGAAGAAAGATGGTATGACCATTTTGCAAAGCAAAGTTTACACAATAGTTTGTGATATTAGGGAACAAAGGTGTAGAACAGAAATCAAAATCTTCTAATTCCCAGCGTTCTACCTCAACAAAAACCCAAGGCTACTCCCTTCTAAAGCCAAAGAACTTAGTACCCAAAGCTATATCTTTAGTTCATAAACTAAAAAACATAAATAATATTTTGATGTATTATAAATATTTTTCAGTGTGTATGTCCTTTAACATCCTACTTCCATAATTATTAGCTTTCATTAATTTTAACACATGTAAATATAATGATGTGAAACTCCTAACATTGGAAGAAAATACACAGGAAAAAATTTTAAATTACCAATGATTTATTCATAGATTCTCTTTTAATCAGAACAGATGTTTTAATTAAGAATAACTACAAAATTAATTAAACTGTAATTTTAATACATGTTTCTAGTCATAGAAACTGAGCTATATTTATCCCTCTAACCTCACTATGTATTTCTTAATTTCTTTATATAAGTATATGTGGTCATCTTCTTCCAGAAAAAGACCTTAGAAGAAGGTAACTAAATAACTAATTTTCTTCTTTTTTTTTTTTCTCAACAATGGACTCCCTCTGGTAACTGCTCAGTAACTTTGTGATTGTTTGCTTTGCCACGTATTCATTTCCACAGCCACTATATATTCAATTATTTTTTTTTTAGAAAACACCACTAATACTGTCCATTAATGTCTGCATATGTTAAGAGCAATATCTGCTTGATTCAGTCATGGTTTCCCTTTTATTAAGAAGAAACTTTGTCAAAAACCTTTACAGAGGAATCTCAATAGAGATTTCAATTCTTTATTTTTTCATTTAGTTTGAGAGGATGATGATGGCAGTGAGCTTGTAAAAAATTTTGGCAGCTCCTGTTGCAAAGGGGGTTTACTTTAACATCAATATCTCTTAGGCGTTTGCCTGCTTGAATTCATTTCTTTGTGAGGTGGAGATTCTTGTCATACCTAATGATCTTTATGATTGTTTCATATAGGATTTGTCTGCAGAATTACTGTGTGACCTTTATATTTAATTTAAAGTGCTGCAATAAAACACAAAATGACAAGAAAGGTAACTAAAGTTTCCCTCAGTGACAGAAAACCTACAAAGTTTTCATTTGTTGATGGAAGAAAACAGATCAATAGAAGATTAAAACTTCAAATGGAGGTGTTATGCAGAGATGAAACCCAAACTGCTTGTTGATGCATGGACTTCACTTCCTCTATCTTCCTTTCGTTGGTAAAGATCTGTAGTTTGTGGGGCAGCTTTGGTCTGTGTAGAGAAAGCACTAAAGACATCCAATCTCCATAGAGGGACTTACTAACTACTACAGTACAGAAAGTGCTGTAACTTAACTTCTAAGAAAATCAGTGCATTATCAGGAACTGCAGGGATACACAAGGGATCTCTAAAATTCGTATGTCTGCCAACAATTAATGTCTATCTTACTGTTACAATAACTACAAGTTCTGCTCATGGAAAATAGTCCATTTTTTTTCTGGACAAGTTGTCCATTTTGATGGCTTTAAAATAATAAAATTTCCTCAACCTGTGAATTACTGTCTGCTTATTATTCTGTTTGCTGGAATTAAAAAAGTTCTTTGTTTATGTTCTCTCTTCTCATCCTTTGAGTCAATGTGTTAATCCCATCAGATTCATCTGCTTAAAGATTCTTAAACATGGGCTTTTTGGATTACCTGTACAATTCACAATTTCATTCATCTGGTAAAAAATTCTCCTGCATGATTTCTCATCACAGATACCAGAAGTTTCATAGATAAATCTATCATATTGAGCCATTAAAATCCTAAATCTGGGCTTCAAATTTCAAGCTGGAGATGGAAAGTTCTTGTAGTAACAACCTAATAGTAATTTCTCATACTAGTTTTCATATGTGTACAAATAGATCAGTGAAAATCAAGGAGAGCTGTAGATAAGTTAATGCAAATCATGTGATTACTGATATGTAGCTTGACTGTATGAAACTCAGGTTCAACTAATGTGAAGTAATTCTAAATTTTAGTAGAATCAGTAAGGTCACTCAACAGAATGAACTGATTTCTTAAATTGTAGAGAGAAAGTATTTCCTTTCACTGAATCAAGAGAGGACTCAGGAAATGCAAGCCATGTTTCCTCTCTACTATGGTAGACATTCTACTATAGCATGACAAGCACCAAGAATATCCAAGTATTCTTCTTTGAACTTTTGAACCTAAAATAAAAAGACTATTGACTTCTTGGTATAACACTGTGAGATATCCTGGCTAAAATAAACTAACAATGTTAGGTAAAAATCAAGAAATCGTACAGTTTAAAAATTCTCATCTACATTGCTGACAGCAGATCAGCTGACTCACCTGCAGATTTGCATGTTTTCCTTAATAATAATTGTATATGAATGTATTTCAGTCCTCACTTATTTCTGGCAATGCAAAAATATTTTACTACTTACACTTTTTATAACTTGTCTTTATTTACTGATTTCCATTGGTGAATATTGCAATTCATTAAAAGCTATAACTAGCATAAATGCATAAACTAATACTTTCCATGTGTCTTCAAGACAAATCAGTGTGTTGTAACAGAATATGAATCAGCTAATTGGATTATTTTGTATTTGCACCCAATCAGCTATGCCTAGTTTTCACAGTATCAACAATACATTTAGAAATGCTGATATATTTTTCTAGCAAAATAAAATGATTTCATACCATGTTATCAATAAATTATTCACTTACAGAACTTTTAGTTACTAAGTTTTTCACATCCATCTATTTGAGAGAAAAAAAGTGATCTACCCTTACACATACTGGAAATTATCTGATTTTTGCAGTGAAACTGTAGAAAGGAAATATTCTCCTTTTCAGAGATTGTGTTTGAGAAAAGGTTGGAAGTAATTATTTCAGAACAGATGTTTTAAGAAGACAGGGATAGGAAGTAGAAGAGTTCTTCCTCAAAACCAAACAAGGAGAAAGTACCTGTTGTTACCGTCTGCAACGAAATCACATACTTAGAATTTCATTTGAAATAGAGTCCTTTGGGAAGACAGACGTTTACCTAAACAGAATGAAGTGACTTTAAAAACACCTTGTCTCAACTACCTTAATTACCGGAGTTAGTGGCCATAAAGTAAATCAATAAATAAATGTTTTCTGTGCCCTGTTTTGCATTTTATGAAAATTAGAAACAAACAAATATATCACAAAAACCAAAAATAGAGTTTTATAAAATAGATTAGTGTAAAATAAAACTATGCTAAGAGGTCACCACTACTCTTAAATTAATAGGTCAGAAGACTGAATCATTTAGTCACTAAAGATGAAGGGGGTTTTCTATGTTACTATACCCTTTCTTACATCTCACTGACAGCTAACATCTATCAGTTTCTTTCTGCCTCCTTATACACAGTAACTCAATGCTCAGAAAGCTTTAACAGCTAAACATGCAGCTGTTTAAAAACAAGAATCTAAGATGATAATTTCTTAAGACTTCCATTGCTTACCTTCTATGTTGGAAGTCATTTCCCTTGAGGAAAGTAGGTTTTCGTAGGATAAATTAAAAAACCATCATTGCTGACTCTAAGTTCACTTACTGTTTGAACAAGGTGCCCTCTTTCCCAAAAGACTGAAAATTCCCAGTATTTCCTCTTTTGGGGAGGTTGCTTGGGGATGTATTAAATCATCAGTGAGATACAGAGCATCTCAGGGAAAGTGAGAACAGAAAAGGATAAGAGCAGCTGCCTTTCTCAGCAAATTGGTCTGGTTGATAAAAAAATGTTGAATCACCCTTAGGATGTACACTCTGTGCAGAAAGAGATATGATTCAAATCAGACTAGATTTCTGCCCTTTATAATTACAGTGTTTCTCACTCTGCTTTGGAAAACACAGACACAGACTAAAGAGAAGTTGAATTGTGTATGGGTTTCAGATAGAATCTTTGTCTCCCAGTCTCCTTTGTAACTCATCTAGAAACCTCTGAATCTCACAAGCCTTTGTCCTAGTTTAACCCCAGCTGGCAACTGAACACCCTACAGCCTCTAACTCACTCTCCCTCTGTGGGATGCAGGAGGGAATAGGAAGAGAAAAGGTGAAAACACTTGTGGGTTGAGATAAACACAGTTGAATAGGGAAAGCAAAAGCTGCACACACACAAGCAAAGTAAAACAAGAAATCATTCACTACTTCCTGTAGGCAAGCAGGTATTCACTCATCTCCAGGAAAGCAGGGCTCCATCCCATGTCAGGGAGACTGGGAAGACAAACGTCCTCGCTCTGAATGTGTCCCCTTATTCCTTCTGCTTCCCCTGATACATATGCTAAGCATAACGTCATATGCTCTGGAATACACCTTGGGTCAGTTGAATCAGCTGTTCTGGCTTTCTCCCCTCCCAGATTCTTGTGCACCCCCAGCCTCATCACTCATGTGGGTGGGGTGATAAACACTGTTTAACTATGGTGAAGGCATTGTGTGTTACCAACACTGTTTTCAACACAAATCCGAGATACAGCTCCATACCAGGTACTGTGAAGAAAATTAGTTCTGACCCAGTCAAAACCAGCACAACCGTATACAACAAGCAATGAAATCTATGAATCAGACTTCTAAAAGCGGTGGTCTTTTCTGAGAAGGATGTAAGACTGTATGCAGTTACTCAAAGCTCAAAACCTCAGCTAAGACAGGTATAAAAAACCAACTGCAAAGGACTTCTTAAAACTAATTGTACTAAAAACCACAGCAAAGGCATAAAACTGGTCTTTTTTGTTGTTAGGATGGCTATCACCATGACATGAATGCTCAGTTTCACTACATTCATTTGAAAACTCAACAGCTGTTCAATTTTTGTCTCTATGAAGGCAGTTATTAGAACAGCATAAAGGTATCAAGACAGACATCTGTTCAACTGCACATATACCTATATTGAAGATTTGTTAATTTTTGTTTTTCTTAATAAATCTTCATTTAAGGGTGCCAAACACTTTTAAAAATGCAAATTGCACATAAAAAATCTTCAAGTTATATGAGTACTACATGCATTTCACAGAGGAAAAAGTAGATGAAAGAATAAGTGGTTTGCCCGGCCTCAAATTGTATATTAAAAGCAGAGCCCATATGAGCAGTTTATAGTCCTACTACTCAAGCCATGATGCTAGTCCCAGAGAAGTCTATGGCTGCTTTCTAACCACATCCCCAGGGACAGAACTTCAAACAGAATCATTTACCTCAAACACTAGAAAAAACACTGCCCTGATCTGCTCACACTGCAGTTTACTTGCAGAAGTTAAAAGATAATATTAAAGAACAGTGACTATATAAGAACAATTTAAAATAAAATAAAAAGGAGGGCATTGGTTAACTAATCTCCATTAAACTTCTGCATTTCAGAAATATATGCAATTAATAGAAATCTAAAAACATATTTATATAAATATATCAACACATTTGAGGGAAAGTGAGGGTTTTGAGAAAAATATGTCCATCCCTTATTTCTGGAATACAAAAAATATAAACTAGGTTAGGTAAGTACAAAAATTACAAGAAAACATCAGTTTAAAACGGAATTACATAAACATAGCCTATAAAACTGCACATTTTCCCTTATAACAGAAACATATTTTTAATAA
This sequence comes from Pachyramphus minor, assembly GCA_013397135.1. Lineage (NCBI taxonomy): Eukaryota > Metazoa > Chordata > Aves > Passeriformes > Tyrannidae > Pachyramphus > Pachyramphus minor. Next base: position 177,442 of record VYXB01000464.1, on the reverse strand, counting down.
ATATTCAGATTTGAATCCAAAATGCTTTTGATTTGAATACTAAAAAATTACCCAGACAATTTCTGAACAAAAACAGTTAATTAGTTAATGTCAAATGTCAATCACATATTTAAGCTGAAAAAGTAATATACTAACTAAGTTTAACCTTCATGATTAAAAACAAAAGTAGACATATTAGTGTTAGAGTTTAGTAATTTTTAAACTAGATGCTTATTTTTTGAGAAATAATGAATATCACATGACACATTCAAACAATGAAAGTAATTTGAGATTGTAAGCCAATTGTAACACAGGTCTAAGAACTTCAGAGTTTTTCATTTAGTTTTAGCTGCAAAGTAGAAGACTGTATGAGTTGTTGGAATTTACTGCTTAAACCTGTCACAAAAAAAGGCTTAAACCCCTTAAAAATAAGTAGAATTGACATCAGCAATATTTTTGTCACAGCTATTGACTTCCTGTGTTCTTTAGAAAGATTCATCTTGTAAATCACAATTTGGACTTAGTTAAAAAGAATCCTCTAGGCCTGATGAAAATTGTGGTTACTACATTTAAAGAAATTGTACCCATTTCTTTGACTTCCTGGACAGTCTTGAACATGCTACCCTTAACCCAATGAAAACATTGTTCAATTCCACATACAATCATTTGAATATAAATGGAGAGAGAGAGAGATTTCAAAGTTGGACAGTGTTATTTTATCTAAGAGTATTTAAATTGTTTAGTGAATGTGTTGCAGGTTTTCTGACCAATTACCATCTTGTAACTAATAAAACTTAACATTTTTCCTTGAGCGTCTATCAACCAGGTTTAATTGTGATTTATTAATTTACCACAAATATTCAGCTATTCTAGGAACTCATTTAACATCTGGGAGAAATCTGCCCAACTTTATTCTACTCTTCCCCCTGTAAGCTGTACTTATATCAGCAAGAGCAGACAAGAAACATTCTGAGCTATTTTAAATCTTTTATTTAGCACAGCTAATACTACTGCTGAAATCTTGAGTAACAGTAGCACTTGATCAAATTGAAGCAAAAATACTTCGGAAGGGAATATCCACCACTGAGGAAACCAGCCAAATTCAGACCAAAGATCTAGTTATTTTGAGTAGCCTCTTCTGCCATTTTCTTCCTCTCAGTATATCAAGGGGCAATGATTCAACTACAGTCTGATCATTTGCTCTACAATCACATATCTTTTGTGGGTGAGATGCAGACCACAGATGGAAAATGAAAAGCATGCTGTAACACAGGCTACAGCAATATGACAAAAAACAGCCATTAGCTGAGTTTTACTGGCTGCTTTTCATGCAAGGGGAAAAACAAAAAGAGTAAACTAGAGAGTCACATGGCTTATGAGGCAATCTCTGAAACAGAGGCATTAAAAAAAAAAAAATCCAATGGGTTTGATAGAAAAAAAACCCCACTTAAACTGATCTGGGAATGAAAGGAATACATTTAAAGAAACACAGCAGATGGAGAGTGGAATAACATCGCGAGTTAATTTATTTTTGAAGTACAGAATGAGTTTTAGGATATAATTGAATTAAAGACCCAGCAAATGAAATAACCTTTTTTTGTTCTGCATATTGTTCTCACAAAAACAAGCATAGCAAGTTTCCTGAGAGTTTAAAAAAAAATCCAATTTTTTTTTTTTTTTTTACCTAATGGAACCAATATAAACCGGCTGGTTGATGAATGTGCCTAAGTCTAGCTCCAAAATGCAAAATGGCCAGGCACCAGCTGCCTAGATTGCTTTCTTAGTTCTGAATCACCCAGATACAATGTTTGTCATGTAAGTGTACTAATTTTGTGTCCTCCAGCAACAGTTGTAACAGACATGTTTCTTCTTCTTTATAAGATACATGCTTTGGGAGCTTTCCTCTTCAAATCATGCATTAAGAAATGCCTGTGCTGCAGTGACTTAAAAAAGCTATAGTCTTCCATACACAGACCAGTTTTAGTATTAGTTCTGTGTCATTAAAATTAATACCCATGTATAAACAAAATAAGTATTTTTTTATCTCTGGGAATGCTTACCAAAAAAAAAATATCTGTTTTATTAATCCAGTATCTAACTTTATTACTCTATGCGAAACGTGAAGACTATAAAAAAAAAAAAATCAGCTACCTTGTCAGAAGTGTTTTCTTTACTTATCAAATAGGTAAGTAGGCTACTTACCAGGTCACGGTACATACATACTCCTCACTGTCCCCAAACATATGTAATTAAAGAAAAACTTCTAGAAATGCATGGAAGTTAAATTACAGCAGATTTTGAAAAATAATGCAATGCATTTCCTTTGATCAACTTTAACGCTGTTGCTTTTCAAACTGATCTTTCAGAAAAAAAGGATGTGCTTTTTCTGGACAATCGTACTCCTATCATTCATATCCCTAGTGTGAAATTCTGCAGTGATAATTGAGAGGTACTCTTTGTAAAGGATAGTCAGTAGTGACCTGCTTGCATGTCCCCAGCATTCAAGACACTGTGATCACAGAACTCTCTTTCTCCTATTTTTGAGACTTTGTGTATTACAAAGCATCTTACTTTACGTAGGGCAGTAATGGAAAAGAAGGAAACAGTTATTAATTTCAATATTAAACAGGGTTAAGACCCAAATAATATTCAGTTCCACTGCCTTAAGCACTCTGAAAATCCTAAGTCATACTTAGCATCCATGAAGAACAAATTACAATTATAAAGGGGCAGAAAAACTTCCAGAAAATAGTGATAATGTACAAGATACATAATTGATGTGAGAATGAACAAATCTTGCATTGCAGCCACATTTGATTGCAATTTGGTTTGGACAGTAGTACACTAACAGAGGACAGAGGGAAACTATGAGGTAAGTGTAGACTGACACTAAGGTAAAATAATGTAAGAGAGAAAGTTTAGCAAAACAACATCATGCTTTTTCTCCTAGTTTTTCAACTTCATCTCTTTGAATTATGAAGAAATGCACATGGTAGAATGAAGAAAAGACAAAATGGATAGTCTTTAAACACCTAAAGCATACTTTGGGCAAGGGAAAGTCAGAATAGCACTTCGACACTCCATGAATTATGAAAATCCTGGTAGCAGAGACCACCCTGCCTCTATCAGACAGATCCCAAAAGACAACACAAATTTTCCACACATTTGCTTTTATTCTGAGTTGGGCTTTTATAGAGTAAGACACGTCCTCTAGGAACTTTGAATTAGCCTATTTATCAAAATGCTTTACTGAGGAGTAGAACATATCAGGTCCTGAGAACTAAGCAGCGTTTGACAAGGTTTGTTACAGTATGGTCTGCAACATAAGTCTTTCAAAACCTCTAGACAGCTGACATTTGGATAGTGCACAAGTGACATTTTACACAGTGTCTGTGAAACAACTGCACCAACCCTGTGACAGATAGCAGATTAGGCAGGTGGAGATAAACTTTTAGTGAGGCCACTGATTAATACTCCACTTCTTCCTTTGATGAAAATTTATTGAGAAAAATTTAGAATGGTAATGTGCAAAGATGTGTCTGGAAGGACAGTTAAATTTTACTGACTTTAAACTGGAATTTTTAAATCCATTAACAGATGAACAGATCCTTCTCTACAGTAGGGATAAATTCAAAACTCTATCCCAAAAGACTCTAGTAAAATTGTTATTACCAATAACTGTACTACCTCCTCCTATTTTTTTTTCCTTGGATTTTTGATCTACTCCCACTCCGGTCTAATCTATTTCACTGAGAGAGAGATCTTCCAACTCCCACCCTTCCCCACCATCCAGTTGCCCTTTGGTTTTGTTTTTTTCCCTTACCCCTGCCTTCTGTCAGGGGCCACTTCTGTTCCCCTGAGCTGATATAAAATTCCCTGTCTGGACCACTTCCCTCTGTTCAGTTCTATGACAGAGTAAAATTTATAGTATAAAGCCTGAGTCAAAGGATTTGCACAGAGATCACGTCCTGGTAACACTTCACACACTTCTGGCTACTAGTAAGATTGAATTCTATTGTTTCTTGAGAACAACAGGTGCAGTATAACTCCTTATTCTTCTCAGTGACAAAAATGGTAATGATCTGTAAACTGAGATGCAGAACTGATAATAATTGTTACACATTGTTTATGTGAAACTTTTCCGTGTAAAACAATTTTAATCTCCTTAGAGATTATATAAAGTCCAGAAAAGTGGACTATAGCAAAGGAATCTCATTATGTATTCCTCCTCCGAAGAGCAAAAATAATTTTAATTCTGTCAGTTCTTTAATGCATTTGCATATTTAGCTATCAATTATAATAAATGAATGATATGCTCCAGGCCAGATCATCCAAGAGAATAAAAATCTGCATACAGCATTGGCATCTTAGAATTAAAACAAAACTGAATATGGAAAAGGAGTGTATCTACCCTCTCTGCCAGTTATTGTTGATAACCTCTCTGGAAAGGTCTGACTAGGAAGCCATTGAGGAGTTCATCATTTCATAAGCTGCTACAGTATAATAAGCTATGATTTGGCACCTTCAAGGTCACTGGAGCTAAGCTAGTTCTTTCACACACACATGATCCCCACTTTTTTTTTTTTTTTTTTTTTATGAGACATTTTGTGATATCAGGTGTGCAGTAAAATCTATCATAACCTACACAGCATATCTTCTGATGACAAGGTAACTTGTCACTACATGTTTCACTTCCCTTGCTACAGACTGGAAGCTTCTGTACACTTTTCATTGTGCAGGTGCTTTCTTTTGGCAGACTTGTTCAGATAATAGAGCAATCCAATCAAAACATCACTGGGAACCCCTGACAGAACATTTGCTGCTTTAGAAACATTTGCACTCACCATATGGCAAGGGCAGCTTAGGCTGTGAAACTGTGATAATTTGGGGTTTTACTCAGGGAGGGCATCTGAGATTTATGATGGTCAAAATTCATTAAGTGTTGACAAAGCCACCCAAACGTTTAAAGCAATTTTGTAGGATAGTTCCAGAGCTGAGTAAAGGAGAGGCATTTGGTTTTCACTGCCATTTATACATGGAGCTATCTAATTCAACAACCATTCTGCACCATACAACCACCAACCCATACTAAAGTGAGGCAGCAGCTTTCTATAGTAATAGAGCAAAATATAACAGCTTGCAGTACTAGTCATCTTGTTTGCATTTTTTATTGAGCATTTTCAGTAATGTACTTACCAAAACATGAAAAAGAATGATAGCATGACAAGCATGAAAATGCGATTATTTCCTTCATATTTTAAAGGTACTTCATTTCCTAAATATATTACACTCTTTAATTTGCTTTAAAAATAGAAAAAGATAATTCGTGTTTTCTGCAATTTTTATAATAAAAAGATTTTTTTCTGTGTTCGCTGACATGAAAAATATAGATAATACTCATATCTTTCAAAATCATTATTATAAAATTTGACCAGAAATAGTTGCAAAATATGCACTAGCATAAAATTACCAAGAACCAATTAAACACTCTTGTAGATATTGCTTTTTAGTTTATCTATATGCCAGATTTCATGGCAATAGCATTTTTCACATGAACATGTTTCAATGGCAACAATTTTTATTCCCATCTGCTCTTCATCCAAGGGAGCCTTTGAAAAATACCTTTAGCCCTTTCCTGTGGATATGAGGTTACTCACTAGCTGGGTGTTCAATATAATTTTTTTTTTTCTTCAATGGAAGGTTCCATTAACAGAAATAGAATGGTCCCACATAATGATGAAAAGCATAATATATAGGTAAACGGTCTGTATTTCCAGTTTATTGTTGGAGGGGAAAAAAAAAGGAAAATAATGTTCAATGGTCATGCAAGTCAAGTATCAGTATGTTACACACATCCCACGCACAAGACACTGTTTTGTTCCTTTAATGCTTTCTTGTCATGACTGGTTTTTAATACAAAGTTAATTTATTATATATTAATAATTTCCTTTTGTTGTTTCTGTTTTAATATTTGTAGTATGCAGTACACTGGTGTGTAAATTAAACACTTCTTGTTGGTAACTACGTCACTTTCCTCAGCATTGGTTCCAACAACTAATTTGATGTCAGAGGACTAATCACAATGCAGACCAGAGTTTCTTAATTTAATAAAAGTATTTGTGAGATTTCATTTATTTTAATAAGCACAAGTGCAAACCCGTGTTACATATGCTTATGTTTACCAGGAGATCCAAAGATTAAAGTTCATCTACTCCAAAAGATGATAGATTCCAGAGACTGGACATCTATCTTCTTTAGAAGAAGAATTCTTAATGAAGAATTTCTTCTCATAAAGGGTGATTAGACACTGGAATGGGCTGCCAAGGTAAATAGGTGGTGGAGTCACCATCCTGGAGGTGTTTAAGGAAAGACTGTTCATGGCATATAGTGTCATGGTCTAGTTGACATGGTGTTATTAGGTCATAGGTTGGACTTGATGATCTCAGAGATCTTTTCCAGCCTAATTCATTCTGGGATTCTCTACTGATTTGAGTAATATTTGAATGACTGTCTTTCTACCTAGCCTATCCCATAACATTAAATGTGTATGGCATTACAAACAAGCAGAGAGCCCTGTTCAAAAGCTTATGTAAAACTGAAAGGATGTTGATTGAACATACGATATCTTGGAACATGGAGTGGGAGTTATGCCTGTTTTCTTGATCTCTGAGCCAATATTAGGGTAATTGTATCAGGATAAAAAAAATAATAAAAAATAATTGGATGTTTTTCCTTAGCAGGCTGATGAACAGCATATTCACAGCCCAGAAGAGAAGCTAGTTTTACGAGTGTTTAAAAGTTTTGAATGATCTTTTCCCCATTGCTAAAGAAAAAGTCAAAATTACAGCCAAATAAACCCATTTGTGTAGGGCTCTCTATCCATAGGTATGTCTCACCAATTTACTATCCTTAAGTGCTATCTTATTCCAAAGTAGCACAGTGCCTAGTGAGATCACTGAAAGGCTTTGGGCAATTGTATTGCAGAGAGCACAATCCTGGGGGCTAGTAGTCATGAAGTCCCATTACTGTTACTAGTTGTTGTTCAGGATTTGGTATTCAGATAACAGAAGTCTAAGACCAGGAATCAGGGAAGGGAAATACTATTGCAATACAGACTACAGACTGTATTTTGTCAGCAGAGCTCCTCAAAGCTCAGACTTCAGGTTTACAACAACGTATTAATAAACTTAGACCATCTAGTATTCTGTTGACTAATCCTCTTAGCTCAGATGCCAGGTAGGGTAAGAAAATGAAAGATGGGTTGTTTCCACTCAAACTGATCCTTGGGCCGGAATCTTTACATAGCCTTACAATTTTCCTTCCTCATTAAAAAAAAAAAAAATAAAATCTTCTACTGTTAATATCTTTTTATGAACTACAGAGAGTTTTTACTTGTTAGGCAATTAAGTCTGAGGGAAAAAAACCCTGCAAATTAAAAACAGATCATAACACTGAAACCACCACATTCTATTTATATACCTACTGGGGAACATTTCATAGATTTTATCTGCACAAACTACTATAAAATAAATTCTCACAAGTTTTAAAGTGTTATTTAAAAAACAAAGAAAGTCTTTCTTTAGATATTCCGCAATGCAAGCAGGTCCCTAAGAGCTTTTCATCTTTGCATTACAAACAAATTTGCAGTAACATATACAAGCAGAGTTCAAGGTATTGGTTTGTTATGTGATATCATTTGCTGCTTACTTTCAAATACACATTTATTCAAATGATTGGAGACAAATATTTCTTAAAATATTGCTCTGTTACCTGAACACATGTAAATACTTCAGCACTCACAGGTCACGTTATTTATTCAAGATGTATTTAGATGTAATCATGCAAGAATAAAAAAGCAATTTTGAAAAGACCAAAGCAAAACCCCCAGCTTTTTTCAAGTAGCTACCTGAAAGAGAACTACCTAGTCAAATATCTTCTCTCTTTCCTCATTTTATACTGAATTTATTTTACTTTGTACTTTAAACAATTTCATCTTATTTTATTGTATATTGTGAAGAACTCTTTTGTCTAAAATGAGATTTTAAAGGACTTTGGCTTTTCAAAATCAAATTTCTGAAGGGAGAAAATCCCCAATACATCTGTTTCCACGTGAAATTTTGTTCACATTCTAAGATAATTTTCCAAATAATTTGTTCCCTTACTATTTTCCCAGAGGAGTTAGACATATTCACAGTAATTCACATTCATTCATGTGTACTTTAAATTATTACTATTACCTTTCAATATATCAGATCTATGTAATATTTAGACAGGTAGTAAAACCAATAAAAAGTAAAATTATTCCCTTACTCATGACTTTTAATTTTGTATAAGGTCATGTTAAGTGTCACACTTTCAAGATAATTTAGTGCTTGAAATACTCAGCTGACCTAGAAGCTTCATCAAATCATCTTCCAATGATCTTATACAGAAACAAGCAAATTTTAAAATTCTAAAGTGACTTCTAGGTACCCAAGATACCCACTACCCTCAGCTTAAGAAGGTAGAAGTCACATAATTGATTTTATTTGTTCTTCTGGACTACTCTAGCTGTAAAATAAAGTATATGAATTAAGTGCTTTGTTTAAGAGGAACATTAATTCCTTGCAGTGCTTTGAATGATGTACAGTAACAGAGTGCACTTTGAAGAAAGTGTGGCCATGCATAACACAGCAAAGATTAATGCCTACAGAGGAGATGAAGGTTCTATGTTTTCCCCAGGGGAGGGATTGTTTCATTACAGTCACAGCACAAGTCATATGACCAACATACAGAATATGAGATCAGAATATAATATATATTGGAGAAAAAGGATACACAGAGAGTCAGCTTTAAACACTTAAAATAAGAGTCCTCATTATTTAAGTTCCTTCATAGCATTATGCAGGTGTCCTGCCTGTGTGAGATTTCTTAAATCATTCAACCATTTCAAAGGCTTTTTCCAAGCTATTCATTTTAGCAAGGACATATGTAACTTGCTCTATGTTCCTGGAGTTAAATTGTTAAATGGTGATGAGTGAACACTTTGTGGTGGGTTTGGTCAGGCCAGACACCAGCACCGACTGAAAGCTGCAGCCACTTTTGTCCCCTCTCCCAACCCTTTCCTGGGCAGTGAAGAGAGAATTAAAAAAAGTCAGGATTCCTAAGTAGAGATAAGGACTGAGAGAAGGCAGGCAAAACAAACTGGCTGAGGATACAATTTGGATTTATTGCTAATAGACTAAAAGCTAAATTCATAGCTAACAGAATAAGGACTAGAGAGTAAACACAGTCTTAAAAGACAACACATTCTCCTCCACCTCCCATTCCTCCATGTTCTCCATCCCGCCCCCAGCAGTACAGGGAGACGGGAAAGAGGATGGGGGGGAAATCATAGCCAGCCGCTGCCTCTGCTGCTGCCAAAGTCCATCTCTTAGACAGTAACTCTTCCCAATTCACTGTCCTGGGGGTAACTTCTCCATGGGGTGCAGTCTGCTCATCTCCACCCCAATGGTCCTCTATGGACTGCAAGGGAACAACTTGCTTTACCATAGTCTTTGCCATGGCTAGAGGGGGGTGATGGCTTTGAGTCCTTCCCCTGCTGTGTGGAGGTCCCATCCCATGGGAGACAGTCCTTGATGGATCTCTCCTCCCAAGTAGGTCCACCCCTCGGGAAACAGTTCTCTTCAATCTGCTGCCCCATAGGTCACAAATCCTGCTTGGAAAAAACTTGCTCCTGCGTAGATTTCTCTCTCCAAGGGCCACAGGTCTCCTGCAGGACTTCACTCCATCTTAGGCCTCCCACAGGGTCACAGCTTCCTTTGTGCAATCACCAGTCTCAGCATGGGCTCTTCCATGAGTTTCAAGGGGGTTTCCACACTCTGAAAGTCTTTCATAAGCTGCAGGGCCTTCAGCTTTCAGTCTTTCCCCTGTTGGAAGGGAGACTGGTGGGGAGCCCCCTGTTCTTCCCCCACTCCTCCAGCTGCAATGACCTTGATGGCTGCTTCTCTCTCGGCTTCGAATTTCTTTTACTCAACAACCTTTCTCTTCCTCTGTTCTTAAATATGTTATCACAAAAGTGTATATTATTACTTCTAATTGGCTCAGTCTTAGCTCTCAACAGGAAACTCACTTGGAGCTAGCTCTTATTGGCTCTTTTCACAGGACAGTGGAAGCTTCTGGCAGCTTCTTACTCAAACTACTCCTATGGCCTCCCTATTACCAAAAATCCAACCTGAACCCATGACACACTTCCACAGTCTCTGACATCAAAATCAACTTTTCAAGCTTAAAGATATTGGTCTTTATTAAGTTTGTTCACTTTCATTTACTGTATTCAAGTGGAAGAAAACATTCCCATGGATTATCCTCCCTTCTTCTCCTTCAGTTTTTTCTTGTGAAAGAGGACATGCTTTTATTCAATCCTACAACCCACAGAATTTTATCTAAAGAACTAATTTTTACATTAGAGAAATCCACAACCACCTCCATGACCCATTTTTAAGTATAGATGATTTTACAAAGATCTGGTCATTATAGCACTCCAGAGTCCCAGAACTACTAAAATTAAATGGAAATCAGGTGTTTAACTTATTTGTAATCTCTCTCCCCAGGTATTTGCAAGGTAAAGTTATGGTGCTTTAGGCTTAACTTCCATAATTCTTTCTAAACATTAGGAAGCACTCCAGCATATAGATCATGTCTTGTTTATGCTGCTCCTGAAGGTAAAACTTTTGCTCTGCTAAGCAACATTTAAAAAAATTTAGGTGCCCCATGTGCCAACCTCTGGTTCTATCTAAACCCATAGTCTGGATGTGGCGGGTTTGATCTGGCCAGGTGCCAGCACCCACTGAAAAGACACTTTTTGTTCCCCCGCCACCCCTCCTTCTAGGCAGTGGAGAGAGAGAAAAAAAAAAACCAGCCAGTTAGGATTCCTGAGTAGAGATAAGGACCAGGAGAAGCAGGCAAAAAGTTTGGCTGAGGATACAATTTGGATTTATTGCTAACAGACTAAAAGCTAAATTCGTTGTTAACAGAATAAGGACTAAAGAGTAAACACAGTCTTAGAACACAACATCTTCTCCTCCCCACTTTGCCTTCTTCACAGATTTCCTCTCCTTCTCCCAGTGGTACAGGGGAAAAAGGGGGGGTGTTGATGTTTCTACCACTGTTAACATCCATCCCTTGGATCAGCAGTTCTTCAGTCTGCTTCTCTTGGATTACTCCTCCATTGGGTGCAGGGGGGTCTTTGCATCCCAATAGTCTCTATGGGCTGCAGGGGGACAACCTGCTTCACCATAGTCACCACCAAGGCTATAGGTGGTTGATGGACCTTCTCCTGCTGCGTGGGGTCCTATCCTGTGGGAGACAGCCTTTGATNACAGAATAAGGACTAAAGAGTAAACACAGTCTTAGAACACAACATCTTCTCCTCCCCACTTTGCCTTCTTCACAGATTTCCTCTCCTTCTCCCAGTGGTACAGGGGAAAAAGGGGGGGTGTTGGTGTTTCTACCACTGTTAACATATCCATCCCTTGGATCAGCAGTTCTTCAGTCTGCTTCTCTTGGATTACTCCTCCATTGGGTGCAGGGGGGTCTTTGCATCCCAATAGTCTCTATGGGCTGCAGGGGGACAACCTGCTTCACCATAGTCACCACCAAGGCTATAGGTGGTTGATGGACCTTCTCCTGCTGCGTGGGGTCCTATCCTGTGGGAGACAGCCTTTGATGTACCCCTCCCCGTGGGTCCACCGCTCGGGCAAGCAGCTCTTCAACCTGCTGCCCCATGGGTCACAAGTCCTACACAGGAAAAACTTGCTCCAGCATAGATTTCCCTCTCCAAGGGCCACAGGTCTCCAGCAGGACCCTACATCTTAGGCCTCTCCATTGGGAGTACAGCTTCCTTCATGCATCCACCTGCTCCACACTCTGAAAGTCTTTCATGGGCTGCAGGGGCTTCAGCTTTCAGTCTTTCCCCTACTGGAGAGAAGAAAGGTGGGGAGACCCCCTCCTCCCTTCTTCCTCCANGTGGGAGACAGCCTTTGATGTACCCCTCCCCGTGGGTCCACCACTCGGGCAACAGTTCTCTTCAACCTGCTGCCCCAGGGGTCACAAGTCCTACACAGGAAAAACTTGCTCCAGCATAGATTTCCCTCTCCAAGGGCCACAGGTCTCCAGCAGGACTCTACATCTTAGGCCTCTCCATTGGGGGTACAGCTTCCTTCATGCATCCACCTGCTCCACACTCTGAAAGTCTTTCATGGGCTGCAGGGGCTTCAGCTTTCAGTCTTTCCCCTACTGGAGAGAAGAAAGGTGGGGAGACCCCCTCCTCCCTTCTTCCTCCACTCCTCCGGCTGCAATGACCTTGATGGCTGCTTGCTCTCTTGGCTTGGAATTTCTTCTGTGCAACAAACCTTCTCTTCCTCTGTTCTTAAATCACAGAAACATATATTATCACCTCTAATTGGCTCAGCCTTAACCTTCAACAGGAAATTCACTAGGAGCTGTCTGTCATTGGCTCCTTTCACAAGACAATGAAACTTCTTGCAATTTCTAACTGAAACTACTGCTATAGCCCCCCTGCTACCAAAAATCCAGTCATCTGAACCCACGACACCAGGTTTACTCGGATGGATCCAAACCCTGTAGGACATAGCAGCACACAGATTTGAATGGTCATTTATAGCAGAAGTAATAAATGTTAAAACTTCTTTTAAAAACAAGCCTTGATCCCACTCCTGGAAACAGATACCACTGCAAAGTTGAAATACAAGAAGGAAGTATATGAAATTCTTGTTTAGATCTCCTACAACCACCTTGAAGTGCTCATGATGGAAAGTCACAGCAATCAAAAATAACCAAAAGCTCCACTTCAACCAAAAATCAGAAAAGATATACAGACGAAATAATAGTTATAAGAAGGTGAGGGCAGACTCAAAAATAAACAAGTCATGACTTTCTCATAAAAACCATCTTTTGATTATGTTTTATCAGGTTTGGGTTTTTTTTTCCACATTTTAGCCTTAGACAAAAAAATTAGGGATTTGCCCAATTTATGGCTGCAAGAGCAAAAGTTTTAATCCAAAAGTTTTATTGTTGTGTATATACAGACTTCAAAATAGAATGGATTACTTGTGTGGGTTTTTTAAATATCATTGTGGTCTTTATAATTGCTCAAGAAGAATCATGCAGAAGTGTCAAGACAGTATTTTCTTGAAGAAAGAAATGTCAATATTTGATATGGATATGACTGGGTCATGATGTTTACTTTTATTCAGAACTGAAAATTTGGCATCCAGTTGTTTACAAGGGACCTGTACTCTTAAAGGATGGAGTTTATTACAGTGCCAGAGATGTGTTGTCTCAGCTGCTTTTATATTGATTAGTTGTGTTGTCATGGGATGTCAGCCATCTCTTAAATTGTGATTCGCTTTGTGAGTGCTTCTCTTATCCATTAGAAGTTAATTAAAACAAAAAGCTGTTCATATACTTACTATATCAATAAGTTCTTAAATATCTGTATGTAGCTGACAAGGCAAAGGCAGTGTTATGAAATACTGTCAGATTATACTCCCCTGATCATATGGAATGTCAAGTTATATATTGTTTTAATAACTAGCACCATAACAATAAAATGAGTGGGAGCACTCCAAAGTAAGACTAGAATGTGAGTCAAAATCTGGATCCTGTTCTCAGGTCTTGGTCAAACTATTCATGGGTGAGTTATAAAATACTCCTTTCTCTTCCCACAATTGTCTTTGACAATGGTAGCAGTTGGAACACTTTCTACATTTAACACATATTGTAACTTAGGCCAATTCTAAGAACTACCAAATAAGGAAAGACTGCAGATTTTTTCATGGAGTGTTGAGTGTTCAAGAGATGCCAACAAACAACTTCAGAAGATATTTTTATTTAACTTCATTCCACGTTGTAACTTTTAAAGGAAGAAGCACTGAATTGTTTGCCTGAAATCTTCAAACTAAGCAGGAATAGAAGTTTAGAAATCTTTGCTATCAGAAAAATAGAATCATCCACAAAATCCTTCTATACATCTTGTTGTCATTTGAAGTTACAGCAGAAAGGAAAAAAACCAATTTTTTTACATTAAACATAAAAAAAAATTCCAATAAACAAGCAGCAGAGGAGAGGAAGAACTGAAAGAGAGTTAATTTCTGCTTTCATGACTAGCAAAGGAATGTTTTCTAGCCTCTTCACTATCCAGGAACCAATTCTTTGTCACAGTTTTTCTTTATTTAAAGTAATTCAAAGTCAATTAAAAAATCCTGATTCTTTTCTTAGCAGTCCTTTAATCATAGAAACAGAATTGTTTGATTTGGAAGAAAACTCAAATACCATCTAGTTATAATGCCCCACCAGGAGCAGAGACACCTTCCACTAGATCAGGTAGCTCAAACCAACCTGGCTTTGAACACTTCCAGGGATGGGGCATCCACAACTTCTGAGCAGCCTGTTCCAGTGCCTCACCACGCTCATGATAAAATCTGATCTAAATCTGCTTTTTTTGAGTTTGAAGCCATTCCCACTTGCTCTGTCACTGTCTACCCTACTAAAAAGTCCCTCTCTAGCTTTCTTCTTGGCCCCCTTTAAGTACTGAAAGGCTACTAGAAAGTGCCCCAAAGCCTACCCTTCTCCAGACTGAAAACCCCTAATTCTCTCAGCCTCTCTTCATGGGAGAGATGCTCCAGTTCACTGGTAATCTACATGACCTCCTCTGGACTTGATCCAACAGCTCTACATCCTTCTTAGGTTGGGGTCCACCTCCCAAGGTGAATGCAAATACTTCAGTTAGGACCTCACAAGAGCAGAGCAGAGGGACAGAATGACCTTTCTCAACTTCTTTTCGGCCCCACTTCTTTTCATGGAGGCCAGGATACAGTTGGCTTTGTGGGTTGCAAGCACACATTGCTGGCTTATGTCCACCATTAAGCCTAAGTTCTCTCGGACCACATTTTCCTAGTCTTCCTTTTATCACAGACATACCCATAGTAGCTTTTGTTCTTGTCCTTGACATGCCTGGCCAGGTTTCATTCTATCAGGCCATTAGATTTCCTAACCTGATCCTTGGCTGTTCAGACAATCTCTTTATATTCCTCTCAGACTACTTGTCCCTGCTTTCACCTACTGCAGGCTTCCTTTTTGTGTTTGGGTTTGTCCAGGAGCTCTTTGTTTATCCATGAACCTCCTAATGGTTTTACCTGTCTTCCTCTTGTTGGGATGCATCACTCCTGAGCTTAGTGGAGGTGATTCCTGAATATAAACCATCTTGCTTGGGCCTCTCTTCACTCCAGTCCCTTGGATTCTACCAAGCAGATCCCTGAAGAGGCCAAAGTCTTGTTCTCCTGAAGTCCAGGGTAGTTAGCTTGCTGTACACCCTCCTTAAGGATCTGCAACTCCGCCATTTCATGGTCACTGCAGCCAAGGATGCCTTTGAGCTTCACATTCCCCAACCCCTCCCTGTTGGTGAGAAAAAGGTCCTCACCTCTCCTTGTCGGCTCCTCAATCATATGGACAAAGAAGGAAGCTATCATGAACATATTATAGGAACCTCCAGGATCACATATGCCCTGCTGTGTTCTAACTCCAACAGATATTAGGGTGGTTCTTCACGTCTCTGCACTTGGCCAGTGGAGCTCCTTTCCTTCAAAGAAGCGCCCTTCCTGTGTGTCGTCCTGGGCAAAGTGTTGCACCATGGCCTGGCTGACACAGCCTATCTGCCCATCCTGACCACTGTGCTCCTGATCACTTGTGTTCCCCAGGGATGTACTTTGTGGGAATGGGGGGTGGCCACCATTACTCCTGACCCCACCCACAACTCATCAGCTGCTCTCATGGGAGCTCGCAGCTCCTGGTAGGTCTCAGCACTGCCCTGATCTTTCCTTGTGTCAGGAACACTCCCTTCCCCCACACACCATGATATCCTGCTCTGCTACAGAACATGCCTGCTGTTCAACTCAGCTATTAATGTTTTATTAATAAGAATATTGTCTACAACTATAAACCCCAGCATGATAAATATTAATAGTTGGAAAGATGAAACAATTTTCAGAGCTAAGCATATGGGATTTATTAACATGAGGGCATCGTCATAAGGGTCTGAGAGACTTGAAAGTCACAGTTAAAGGCATTTTTTTTAAAAAAAAAATCTTTGTAGTGATCAAAAACATCACTTAGAACATTGGTGTTCATACTAATTGACAGCAGCATAACCAATGTTAACCACAGACCTAGTGCTTTCTCCCTCTTTATTCCAGCTTGATTACTTACTAGGTGGATCTTCTATGTATAAACTCTCAGCTTTATATTGATATTTAATTTGACATGCAAGATGTTTTCCTTCACTGCACTCCCCAACACTTATCCCCTTCTTCCCAGCAGTCTACACTGGATTTTGTGCCTATAAATTAGATATGAGTAGGCTTCTAAAACTGTCTTGGTTTTAGCTAGATTCAGATAACAGTATGAATCATCTAAATCTAACCTAAGCCTCTTTGGGTTAAGTAACTATGCAAGAAAACAGAACTTTTGGGCATGTTTGCTCTTCGACAGGAAACAATCTGACTCTCTGCATCACATTCTACCTTTACCAATTACAGTAGATAGTGGCTTTGTTTTTCACCTGGAAGACAAGTAGATGCGTTAAGCTTAATTGCATTAGAAAATGTGATCTGTGAAGTACCAGTAAAAAACGATTTTCTCACAGTTGTGAGAAGGTCTGAACTGGACTACATGGTGAAACTATGCATGTAGATGAAAAATAAAATTGTCTTGGTAGAATTACCTCTAATAGTACTTTTATTTGTGCTAAACCTATCTTAGAACAATACCTAGGATTCTAGGCATTTCAATTCTTGTAACCTGTTTTTCCCTAAAACTTTGATTCATGTGATTAAGTATTTATATTTTTCATTGCAAAGAAATATTAAGCCTTTATAAGGAACAAGTAAAAGAAGCGTAAAATTTCAGCAGTTTATGACATTATAAAGTAAGGAATACCATAAATATTAAGGGCAGATCAAATATGACCACAGAATACTTTCATGCTCCATTGTCATACCTATACTTCTCTTCTTGTTTAAGATAAAGCATGTTCCATTAGTTTGGTATGGAGACATATAGTCTGGGAAGAGTTTCAACTCAATCTTTTGCATTGATGAAGTTGTGGAGTAGGACACAATTACTATTACTATTCTGATACTGATACGGTAGAGTTCTTACTATCCCTGCTTGAGCTATTTTATTCTTATCCTATCATTGAGAAACAGAGAAAAACAGCTATTTTAATGCATGCATTTACTATTTTCCCCTAATTTTGAAAAAGAGCTTATGCTACATTTTTAATGGCAAATTTGATGCTAAAAGTTACCCTGTCACAGTTAAATGTCCAAGTGCATATCCACATTAGTCAAAATGCAAGGCTGCCCAAGTTCTGTGACAGGATAAATTACCTGCTTGCCTTGTCTGTGAATGTGAAGAAGCTTCCAAGCAACCAGTTTTTATTAATAAATACCTGTAACACTATCTCAGTGCATAAATAGCAAGCAAAAGCAATCTGGACCTAAAGAGACTTTTCCCCTCCAATAATTAATATGCTATTGCAGTAAACAAGTAAATTATAATGAATCATAGAATCCTTAAGGTTGAAAAGACCCCTAAGGTCCTTAAGTACAACCATCAACCTAAATCATGTTTTCACCTCTAAATCATGTCCCCAGATCTCATATCCACATGTTTTTTGAACACTTCTAGGGATGGCAATTCCACCATTTCCCTGAGCAGCCTGTGCCAAGGCTGAACAACAACCTCAGTGCAATTTTCCTAATATCTAATATAAACCTCCTCTGACATAACTTTAAGCCATTTCCTCTCACATTCAATCACTTGTTGCTCTGGAGGAGAGACTGATCTCCATCACACTGCAATCTCCTTTCAGGTAGTTGTAGAGAGTGATAAAGTCTCCCTAAGACTCCTTTTTTCCAGGCTAAGCAAACCCAGGTCCCTCAACCACTCCTCATAAGACCTGTGCACCAGACCCTTCCCTGGACATGCTCCAGCACCCCAATGTCTTTCCTGTAGTGAGGGTCCCAGAACTGAACACAGGATTTGAAATGGGGCTTCACCAGTGCCCACTACAAACAGACAATAACCATCCTGATTCTGCTGGCCACACTGTTTCTGATACAGGCCAGGATGCCATTGGCCCTTTTGGCCATCTGGGCACACTGCTGGCTCATGTTCAGCCAGCTTCCATTGGGTAGCTTTCCAGTCACTCTTCCCCCAACCTATAGTGCTGTGTGGGGTTGTTGTGTCCCAAGAGCAGGACCCAGACCTTCAAAATGTGTCAGGTTTAACAGTTGGTAGAACAAGACTAATCTGCTCTTCAAAGTAAAGAATGCCACATTTTACATTAAAAATATACTGCCCCCTTAGAGATCTGGATGCATTATAGCATTTATTTTTTTTAAATTGCAACATAGTTTTGATTTCTGTTGAAATTGTTCCTGTTGGTTTAGCAATCCTCCCAAAATCTCCACTATATAATTCCTAGAGAAAGACAGTTTATTTGGATACAGAAGCCAGAGGATCTCACCATCTTTCTATTCCATCAATACCAAAGAATAGGAAAAGTCATGCAATGAGGTGAAGTTATCTAACTGAAGTAGTATTCATATTAATGTATACTTAAATTAATGGCTTTTTAAGCTTCATAAACATTACAGATCATAAAAGTGGCCTGATTTGAAACGTCTATAAATATCACATTTATTGTTGCATACTGTTCTATCATCTTTTTCTCTCTAAATCAGAAGCAGTACCAGAAACATCGAGTTTAAAAAGGTGGCAGATATACTGTGATATTGGATTGGCCAAGTGAGATCAAATTATGAGATACCAGTTTAAAGTGCTGAAACAGTCCCTGAAGCAGCCTTCTTTTAAGATATTAAATGTCATCATTTTCATACTTCATTGACTCTATAATTCAACAGGGAATAACTTCTTTCCCTGCACCAGGTTTCCAGTATCATTTGTTTTGTCTTGATGAGATCTTGTTTGCCTCAGAAATTAAACTTAAGTAATGATCTTTTTTATGTATTATTACTGATTATAGAAATAAAAATAAAAATATTTGCCTCTGGTGTCTCAAAAGTTGTTAATTTCTGTATTTAAAACTTTGTTCAGTCATACCTCTTTAATTAGCCAAATAAGAAAGTTATTTATTCATCCAAATCATTTTTTGATCACAAAAAAATGGAAATTATTTATACTGCAGTAGTTAAAAAACAAAGATAATGCTGACACTGGGGAAATTTTCATTAAAATGAAATTAAATCATGTCCTACCTTCATAGTTTACTTAAGTGGTTACAGTTAGCTAAGAGTTTGATTATTTAAATCTTGATTTCTAATACCTACTTTCAAGTAAACACTCAATATTGATGACAGAGAACTACCAAGTCCTACTGCAGCCAAGATCTTAGAGTCTCAGATTTTTAAATGTTCTTCAGACATCAAGTCACTCTACAAAAACAACATACCCAGGAACTCTAGCTGTATAACTCTTTGGAAACATGTATATTTACTTCTAACCACAACTAACTATGCTGAGAACTACAACAATTATTGAAGAAACTTATTACAAGGACATATTTGCTGTTTCCCTGACTTCTAAGAATGGGATAGAGATTGTACTCATCTATATCTGTTCTGCCAGCCTTTCCCAGGATAATTATAACTGATTAATATGATTAAAAAGAAAAAGAAACTGTCCCAGGTACATGCTTCTCCAAGAGACTCCTGGAATATAAATTTACATGGCTGAGAACTGTATAGCTCACCCTACAAAAATTCGTAAGAACTTTTGTGACTTTCAGGATAGAAAAGTGGCTAAGTGATAAAGTAGTACTAACTTTGTGGCATACTAAGTAAAGGTATAGCTATTCAAACCAGAAATGTATTTTGCTGACTAGTCTCCTACACTGCTCTCATGGAAAGAAAAGGACAATGGAAAAACAAAGGAAACAGAAATACATTAACTATATTAAATTTGGCTAGAAATTATGTTGGTTAAATGCACTACATTTACCACTTTACTACTAATTATTGTTTAAATGTTACTACTTTAACTGAAAAAATTAAAACCTCTTCCTCTACTCTTCTTTCTGCTAAGTTCTAGAGAGAAGAACAGTCCAGGTAGATGCACTCCTTCATTTAGTGACAGAGCTCTGAGAGGTGGTGAGTAGATAGAGGAATTTCAAGAAAGAAATACTGGGACAGGCCTCAGAGGGGGTATATCCTCACTCCACCTGGCTGAACACAGTAACTTAAGGGATAGAGAGCAATGCTGGTCACATCCTCTATGATTACTCCATCTTCCCAGATTCCCTTGCTTTTCAAATGAAACTGAACAATAACGAGGCAGATGGTCCACCTAGGTTGGAGGGGTTGTCAAGGCTCCATCAGCTTTCACCTTGCATCAAAACTGCTTCCTCAAAGTAAAAGAGCTGGGTCATTGCCATAGAAGACTCAATCCTGAGAGGAGAGAGGGTCAAATATATCAACCAGACCCACTTTTTAGAGAAGTGTGCTGTCTCTCTCAGATTTGGGTTAAAGACATGAAGACAGCTTGCTATCCTGGTACAGCCCTCAGATCCACTATTGCTTTTTCAAGTAACAACAATGGAGTTGCAACAAGAAGCCCAAAGGCAGTCAAGAGAGATTTTGGGGCCTTGAGATGGCTGATTAAGGAGGGGAAAAAAAAATATCAGTGTTTGCTATCCTTTCAGATGTGGGGAATGATGAGGGATGAAGCAGAAAGAGCCAGTAGATCAATACCTGACTCTGAGCCTGGTGTCACCAGAAGGATTTTGAGTTTTTTTCGTCATGGGTCAGTTAGCATGACACCAGGCCTGCTGGCAACAGACAGGGTACACTTCTCTCAAAAGCAGAAAAAAATCTTTGCTCAGGAGTTAGCAAGGCTCACAGAGAGCTTTAAAATAGATTGGAAAAGGGAAAGGGATAAACCCAGTCTCATTAGAGATAAGTCTGCCAATGTTCGAGGGATGATGTGTTAGCAAGGTCCTTTGGACTGCCATCTCAGTGGAGGTAAGGATGCAGCAGCAAAGGTACAAAGGTTATTGATCTGTTATAAACCATGGAATTAGAGCTTGTTTACCCCAAAAGCTGCCAAGATCAATAGTCCAACAAGCGCACCGACACCAATGCTTTTGGCATGGAAAACAAACAGGAGGAACTGGAAGCCGTTATGCAAGTGGAAAACTGACATAGTTGCAAACACAGAAACATGGTGGGACAACTCTCACAACTGGAATGCTGCAAAAAATGACTATAAATCCTTCAGAAAGGTTAGGCAAAGGAGGAGAGGAAGTGGGGTAGCCCTGTATGTTATGAATACCTTTGGCTGTCTAGAGCTTAATGATGGTGATAACATGGTCAAGCGTTTATGGGTCAGAATCAGGGGAAATGCCAATGAGGTGTCATATTCTGGTGGGAGATCTGTTATACTACTCAGCCAGGAACAGCAGATAAATAAAATAAGTTATAAGTAGCTGGGGGGTAGTCTCACCAAGCTGGTGAAAGGCGTAGTGTAGAAGTCCTATGAAGGGGGACTGAGGGACCTTGGGTTGTTCCACCTGGAAAAAAGGAGGCTCAGAGGAGACCTTATTGCTCTCTGTAAACACCCGAGAGAAGCGTGTAGTAAGGTGGGGGTCAATCTCTTCTCCTAAGTAACAACTAATCATTAAATTTGCATGATAAAACTGTAAGTAGAGACTTATTTTAAAAGATCTGGTATAGCCTAATGCATGACATGGAATGACTGAAAGTATTTTTAAACTCATGTGACATGGTCAATAATTTTAAAACATAATTAGCAACACAAATGAAATCTCAAATTAGGACTATCATAATAATTGTCAACTATATGACATTAATCCACAGGCACCAGCACCTACCATTTCTCCCAAGAAATGATCAAGACTTTAGCTTATATTAATCCTCAAATTAACTAAAGAATGCATTTTCAGCTTTCAGTCCTGTTACAAAAGTGTTCACTGCTGTCAGGAAGCAAATAAATCTCCATATGAACATACATTCCTGTATTGTACTGACAACACTGTGCAAGCAGTACAGCATTTTCGATCAGCAACATTTCTGTTGATTTCTGCATTTTCATAGTGATGGGTCGTATGATCAGTGAAAGCCATAAAAAAGTAACTGTGACATAGTGCCAAGGCTTCCGCAGCCAGCTGAAGAGTCATAAACCTTTCAATACCTGATCTTTCTTTTTAAATTCTACAGTGAGGATGGCATATTTTCTCAGAAAAGTTTTTATTATTATGAATGCTCTTGCTTTTTGTGAGCAACAACATGAAATTATGTATATCTACAAACTGTTGTGCTTTATTGGTCGTTATTCCTTATTGAAGCAGACTTTCTAAATAAAGGTGCTCCTGGCATCAGATGACAGTAAAAGTTATTTGAGACATGCTATAAGATGAAAAAAAAAAAGGAAAACATTAATTATTCTATTGTTCAGCTAAATACTATAAGATGTATTTCTATGAAATCTCAAAAATAAAGTACCATGAGACAGTCCACTAGTAATATGATTTTCAAAAGATTGATTGGGGGGGTTGTTGTTTTGGGTTGTTAGTTTTTGTTTATTTGTTATTGTATTTCTGAAAATAATAATAATGAAAAAAAAACAAAACCGCAAAACTACCAGCAAATAGAATGGATGCACAAGTAGTGTTGCAATGGTGAAAGTTCTAGTACAGCAAGAATTTCTGTATCCTCTGAGAGTAAGGCCTGGCAAATTTAGAACAACTGGCTTCATTTTTTATTTCTTCCTGTACAGTGTATGACCATCTTATTGTGCATTGTCACAGGATGGCAGAATAAAACCATGATTGTCACAGAATTTAAAAAAAGTGAATAGATATTGGAAACGGACAAAATACTCTTAATAATTCAAAAGCAGGTTAGAAGAGCTGTTATATCTGATGACTCAGGCTTCATTCGCTATCCCATCAAATTGCAATTAAAAGCTCTTTTGTCCTTTGTTGAGCACCACTGAAGGCAGACATCAGCAAATGGACCCCAAGTTCAGTTCAGAGAACTTGTGTTTTTATGTATTTTGGATATGATCGTATTAGACTTCACAAGGATAAAAGAGAGATGATTGCTGGGAAAAAGAAAAATTATCCACTTAGGAAAGTGAAAAAATAACAGAGGATTACATTTTAAGATGTAGTCCACTCTTCTAATCTTATATTCAAACACTCCATAAAAAGTAAATATATTTAGACTAGTGACTAGTAAATTAGTGGGATTTTTTAAAATTGTATTAATTGATTATATAAGTATGATATTGCTATGACTTTGAGATTTAAGTACCTAGCCCAGTACTTTGCTACATACCACAAAGCCTTTAGTGTTACTGTAAGTCAGTATTAAGCTTGCCTCCTCTTGAACTAGTCCTCACTTTAAAATATTATAAATTCAGCACACCCTTATGTCAGCAGTGCCTTGCTTTTTCAAATAACTTTAAAAACCATTGAGCTTAGTCTAAAGTAACAAGAAGGCAAAGAAAAGCATTTCTTTAACAGGAAACATAAACCAATTATAAATACTTATTACAGACAAACAACAGTCTATGTACAACATCCTTGCACCAACATGCACCAAGCATCCTCACTACGCTCCCTATACAGTCTGCATGTTCCAAATTAAGATTGTGTGCTTTGGGCTTACATTATGCTACCAATGATATTTATTGAGGAAACTGTGTAAGGCAACAAACCAATCAGGAAACCTTTTTTTTAGAGACCCTCCAGACATTCTCACAGGGAAAGTGCAAAAAAGCTCCCTTCTCAGATGTCTTGAATGGGGGTGGCATCAACAGTGATGTTAATTCTAGAGCTGAGCTTTCCCTTGAATCCCTCTACCTAGGGCTCCTTGCAGATTAAGTCTGTCACTTTAAAGCATTTTTTCCTTCCTCTTTTCCTTCCTCAGAGTCTGATCACCTCTCAATTAAAGAGACAGGGTTTCAGTTACAAAAAAGTCTTTTTAGTATTGACAATCCACGTCCTGGATTAAAATAGCAAATTCTTACTTTAAAGAAGGGTAAAACCCTCTTCCTTTTGGTGGTTGCTTCAGACCGCTTTAGGGAAAATGCATGTTTCACTGGAATTTGTACTCTCTATCAACTGGCATTAAAAACTGTGTAAGTATCTTAAGTAATTATTACTAGATCATTACCACTAAAAACTACATGGCATGCAATTGAATTTGGGGTAACTGATCCTCAGTTTCTCTTTTACATGAAGAATATCAGTACATAATTTTCTTCTAGTAAACAACATGGACCATTAATTTTGCCACAGGGAGTAAATTTCAAGTAGAGAGTTGAATTAGAAAACAGTAACTTTATTCGCTATGGTAGCATTAAGTGTAATAGTGTTTATACATTGGCTTTATTTCAAAATAGCAGCAGCATGCATCAAAAACTTTATTACTACCACTTAGATGTTTCCATTCTTAAAATTCCTTTTTCCGGCTGAGCAAGTCTTCGAAACCCAGTTGAAAATATTGTTTGCTAGGAAGTAGTTTCTTAAAGTTCCATCAAAAAGCTAATAAAAATAATACATATTTGAAATCATATTTTAGTTCACAATTCTTTTTAAAAAACCTTAGGATTCCTTATTGAAAAGGGTACCTGCTGATGAAAAAACCTGCTTAGCCCTAAAAGGGCATCTGTTAAAATTGCTAGTAATCAGTAGGCACTCATTTCTGCTTCAGACCAACAGATCAAGAGGTGGTCTCATTGAAGGATCACAAAAAGACAACTTCTGTCACTAATCTTACCTTTGATAGGGTTTATTAAGAGGAATTCTATTTCACAAGAATCAATTACTTTAGCTACCTTTTATCATATAAAATAATCTGCAATATAGCACAAAATACACAGCTAAACACTGAATATTCAAGGAGTTCCTTCACATTTTGAGAAAGACGAATTACTGAGATGACAGTTTCATGCTTGGCATTACATTTAATTCCATGATACTTAGTGATTCCTCACAAAATAGTTTCAATTGAAAAATCATTTATTGAAAAAACCTCTGGATCTCAAATTTGTCACTAATAGATAATGAAAAGGCTACTTTTCACATTATACTGCAAGTCACAGATACACAATAAATACATTAGTAAGTGCAGAGCAAGTAAGCAGGTTTTGTCCAATAAACATTATTGTCACCACTGGTTTTATTTACAGAGATCAGAGCTTCTTATCAGGTGCTTAATAAAAGATCTCAGACATCTAGTGCAGGTTTCTACATAGGCATACTTGGCATTTCATATCTAGCCAGAGGACAGTCCTAACAAGCAATAATTTCTCACTTGCAATTATTACTTCTTCACATTTTTAACATTTCCAAAGAAACACTGCTTTAAGAAACTGCTGGTTTTATGGTTTTTTTTCCAAAATTGCTTTCTAACTAGCCAGACATTCAAGACAAACTCTTCAGAATACAGACGTTGTTAAGCCCCGCAAAAAATTCCAAGTTCCCTCCTGCAACCGTACATCAAATCACTCATGAATCAGAAATTTGTATTTGTCAGTTTAGAAAAATGTTATAACTTACATTTGAATTTTTGCGTGCAGTTTAATTACTTGCAGCAGTGAAAGGACAGAGATACTCAGTTCTCTGGAGATCTTGGCTTAAATGCCTACCCTGCCAGTCACTGATTGTTATGTATGAATATGTATACTTGACTCTCATGTTTCAATCCTCCAGTTCATAATGAATATGACTCTTCTTTCCTCTTAAACTTTATTAATTACAGGGCTTTTCACGATGCAGCCATTCTGACCACACATTTCTGTAACTTCAGAGTGATTTTTACACATGTAGATTTGTTTACTGTACAAATTAAAGCGTAGTTGAAGAGGGGGGAACAAAATAAAACCCTCCAAAACAAAATGCAGAGAACCTTTCCCAGACATAAATTATTCTGATAACTAAAACCACAATCAAGAGAATGAGAAGCAACAGTTACCAATTACTTTACAGGGGCATGATCTGAGTGTTATGTACAGAAAAAGAAGGCAGGTAGGATGTACATATCCTAGATATAAGAAAAAAGTAACAGCAAATAAATAATTGGAAAACTTGAAGTGAACCAATGATTATATTTCATATACTCTTCCTTGTAAAATATCCAGCTATCAGATACTGTTGCATTCAAGTACTTGCATAATTTCAGAATTGGAGTCAGAGTGGGAGAGGGAAGCCAGAAACACTTTCAGAGAAGCAGGATTATAAATATGATTATTTTATTGTTTTTTTGTTCCAGGTAAATAAATTGTATAATACTTAATTCTCTTTTCCTTGGTTGAGAAATTAGTTCCAAAAGAGTAGGAATTTCAGGAAAACCAGCAGTATTATCAAATACATTTTTCAAATCTCATTTATAAAGTGAAGCTGAAATCATTATCAATAAATGCAAGTTTTCCAACACTTTTAGGGTTACAAAGAAGAAAGCTGGCTTTGACAGTAATTTTCCCCCATCCATAACCCTCAGTGTTGTTGAATTGTCATAAAGAATAAAAAAAGAACAATTCTGAAGCCCTACACCGGTAACAAGAATATGACATTACTGTTAAATTATGATTTAATACATTCCCTTGAGAAACTCCAGATACTAAATGTTTTTTGAGCAAAGCTGCAGAAACTTGTCCATAAAAAGAAGTGAATTCATGTCAGGATGACCTCTTTCCCACTTCCTAAGAAGTAGATGGACAATTCTAAAGAGTGGTGGTCAGTGGAGTAAACTGCAATTGGCGTCCTGTCACTAGCAGGATTCTGCAGGGCTCAGTATTGGGGTTGGTCCTGTCTGATATCTTCATTGATGATCTGGACAAGGGGATTGAGTCTTTTTGCAGGTGACACCAAGTTGGGTGGGAGTGTTGATCTTCTGGAGGGTAGGAAGACTCTACAGAGACACCTGGATGGTCTAGATTGATGGGCCAAGGCCAACATGTACAAGTGCCGGGTCCTTGGACTCTGATCACAACCCCATGCGCCACTAAAGACTTAGGGAAGAGGGGCTGGAAAGTGGCCCAGAAGAAAAGGATCTGAGGGTTTTGGTCAACAGCCAGCTGAACATGAGCTGACAGTGTGCCCAGGTGGCCAAGAAGGCCGATGACATTCTGACCTGTATCAGAAACAGCGTGGCCAGCGGGAGCAGGGAAGTGATCATCCGCTTGCACTTTGCACCGGTAAGGCTGCACCTTGAATCTTATGTTCAGTTTTGGACCCCCTGTTATAAGGCAGACATTGACGTGCTGAAACATGTTCAGCGTGGGGCAACAGAGCTGCTGAAGGGTCTGGAGCACAAGTTTTATGAGGAGCAGCAGAGGGAGCTAAAGTTATTTAACCTGGAGAAAAGGCGTCTGAGAGGGGACCTTATTGCTCTCTACAAGAACCTGAAATGAGATGGAAGCAAGGTGAGTGTTGGTTTCTTCTCCCAAGCTGCAAGCAGTAGGACAAGAGGAAACAGCCCCAATTTGTGCCAGAGGAGGTTTAGATTAGATATTACATAAACATTTCTCCGCAGAAAGTCTTGTCCATCACTGGAACAGGCTGCCCAGAGAAGTGGTTGAGTCACCATCACTGGAGGTATTTTAAAGGCACATATATATGGCACTTAGGGTCATAGTTTAGTAGTGGACTTGACAGGGCTAGGTTCACAGTTGGACTTGATGATCTTAGAGGTATCTTCCAGCAAAAACAATTGCATAAATAGAATAAATTTCTTAAAGCTATCATTTCTTAATGCTTCGCAACAGTATGCAATATTGGCAACAGAAAGATCCCCACTAGCTCTCCAGAGTATCCTGCAGAGCTGCAGATGATATTTCTACTTCTTTTTTTCCTTTTTTTTTTTTTTGCAACTCTACACTGGCAAGAGTAGAAAGATGAGCCTGTTGCTGTCCTCTCTGAAGAATACTACAAAGATGAACTTGTAGCATGGAGACCACTGTTATAGGAAAGTTGATGTAAAGGAGCAAGAGATAAAATATGGACCAGTAATCAGAAACTCACCTTCAAATGCCACTACAGTGACAGAAGTGGGCTAAATGTTAAGGCTGACAAAGACAAGATCCAGAAGTACTTTTCCTGTCACAGTTCCTTGTCTACAGTACAAGGAAGACCGTTCAGGAGATAGCCTACCCATGCCTCCTTCATAAATGGAAAGGCACTTTTAACTTAACCACCTTAGGCTCTCAATTTACAGACCAGGAATAAATGATAATCTAAGAATATTTTAAAAATTGTTTTAGACAGAAATATGGATTTGTTTCACTAACACCATTAAGTCTGTATTTTTCAGTCTATATATTCACCCTATGCTCACATTCTGGAGAAGATTATCTATTTCTTACAAAATTATGAATTAATTTTAATTTTTGGCCATCTACAATGTCTCCACGGGAGGACAGGAAATACTCCTATTTGTTTCTGAAACAAAGCCAGTACGCTTGTCTTTCAAGCTTCATGTGTCTAGGTATGTCGCAATTTCTTTTCTGCAAAAAGTCAGTCACAGACCACCAAAATAAAAATAAAAAAATCCAGATATCAGTTATTAATCACAGTAAAAATAACCTATTAAAACTCACAATTATGTCTCAATATTTATGACACATTTTGTTTAAATATAAATACATTACATGTCGCTTGGAAGAAAAAAAGCTGAAGTTAAAAGCAATGAAATGCTTGGGTTGTCTTTTTCATAGAATTATGTATTTACCAATGTATTTAAGAATATATTATTAAAAAAAAAATCATTCAGGAGATTGATCTTTACTGGAATATCTTTTTTCCCTGCAAAAAAACCCAAGTGTTCTTCCTTCAGAATAACTCAATGAAAGGAGATTAATTCCATTAAACAAGCTGATAATTAGTTTTTGTTTACTAAATATGATCCTGAAGCTGGAGAATAAGTTAATTAGAGCCATTTACAAATAATAACATGCCCCACACACTGCCTGACATATAAATATTTCTACTGTAAATAAAGATGTACAAATGTCAGGCCAAACCCAAAAATTGGTGGTACTCCTCTCCGTGAAATAAGAAAGTAGAGAGTACAAGTCTGATGTGTTCCCAGCTAATCAAAACCACAGTAACTAGATTTTCTAGCTAGTTCCTAAAAATATAAGCTATCTAGGACAAACTCAGTGTAATAAAAAATAAAACTTTCAATCCGTTTTTTGGGCAGAGCTGCATGCAAGTTAAATTTAGAAGGAAAATATATCTTTGAGAACCAGGAGAGGGACTGGAATCACATTTCACTAGCATATCCATACTTTAACAAATGAGCATAGATCCTCAATAATCATAGTGTTTGCCCATGGTTACCTTCATCTCAAGACTAAACATACTTTACAAATACTATGAGGTACTCCAAGTCTACTAGAAAGTAAACATCCTTTTTCAAGACTTATTTCACAGTAAGTAGGTATGAAAGAGTATTTTGCTCATTACGCATTCAAGAGTCTAGTGGGCTGAAGTGGCAAAACTGAACTAAGTTTTATAAAAACAATGGAAGACAACAGGACATAAGAGAATCTCGTAATTTTTTTTAATTTTACAAACCAAAGGAATTTTTGAGAAAGTCAGCAGAAATATTTGCACAGTAAGGCATGACAATACTTATCACTGGCAGAATTGGAACCTTTGTTATGAAAAGATAACAGAAGGCTGTCTTTATATTATATGAGCCATCAGATCCTTAGGAAGTGTAACATTTGTTTCCTTCACCTCTTACATTGCACATATATTGAACCCTTAATGGTCTACAGATCTTATGAAGATTTGTGTGTTTCTGGTATACAGCTCTAGGGTACAATACTGAATTACAAAGCAATACTGAATTAAAAGAAGAAATGCACCAATATCTATGTCTACATACATTATGACAAACATCATCTTCTGCTTTAGAAACTCACTTGTCTTCTACATATTCCAGCTGAATTTCTCAAGTCAGTAAGATGGACATTCTGTATTTCCAGCAGAGAACAATTTCCAGATAGCAAAGATGGTGGCCTGAAGTTAAAAGCCACAAAAATTCTTAAAGCCTGTCACAGAAACATTAAAGAATGTGTGGACAATAGAGGTGGGTGAACCAAATAAATGACCATCATATATGAATGTTCATCCTAACTTCACGGTCAAAGAGAAAAAAATTATTCAGGGGAAAAAGTAAAACAAAAAGCCCAACAAAAAATCCCAACAACCTTACCTTCTTCAGTGGGAAAAATTCACGGGATATTCTCTACCATGATAGCAAGGGATAGCCTAGGTAATGCCTGCATCTCAAGGTGAATAGCATGAGCAAGACTGAAGCGTTATGACTACAGACAAGGAATATAGGAGCTAGAGACTACAATAACAGCCAGAGAGGGTTAGAAGCAACTACAGATAGAGAGAAAAGGAAGGTGCAGGATTTTATACCCTTGACAAAATTGAAAGGAAGATGAGTGAAAACTTTTCTATTATTTAAATCTAGAGAACTAACATACATTTTGCTCATTTACCATGGAATGACAGAGTTTAAAGATATATTGAACTATTACTTAACTCTATTCTTTTATATTAAAGCATTATTATGTCTACATCATTTCTGTGACCTGCTTATCTGCTTGTACTCTATGGGTAAAAGCTACATCCAGGCAATTTATTCCAGTACTTCCCTGGTTAAGCATCTTTAAAAAAAAAAATAAAATATCTACAGTAAATCTTCCTTCCTATTTAATGAATTAATTATCTTTTATCTTCTCATGGACATGGAAAATAATTATTCCAGCTCTTTTTGCAATGGTGTTCTACATATTTAAGACTCTCTTCTTAAACAGCGTAACATGAACTGAACCATACTTTTGTTGTAAGCCACATTTAGTAGACTTATGATCACCCTTATTATCCCCTCTGAGCTTTCTCCAATTGTGCTGTGCAAAGCTCAGAACTGGACAGAAGCCAAGATCTTCCTAGTATTCAGTAGAGAAGGATTACTTCAAAAGGCCTTACAGAATGTAGATTCACTTATACCAGAATATCGTATTTACTTTTTTTCAGAACAGCAGGATGTCTCTGAGTTATGGCTCAGCTAGAATTCCATTATTGAGCTTTTTGGTATAGCGGCCACCTGAACGTTTGTTTGACATCCTATACTTGTGCAATTTTTTAATCCTTGCTTTAATATAGTTCCTCACAAATCTTGCATCCTGATGTTTTCCAGTGACTGCAATTTCAACATTTTTAATTCTCAAGTGTGTAGTCTTCCTCAGTTCAGTGACATTACATTTTATTCTACATCCAAACACCCAGACTAGCAAAGCACTGAGGAAATAAAAGCATGAGAGAATTTAAACTTACATCAGTGCTCAAACCTTAATGTTTAAAATTAGTTCTGAACAGGTTTCAGTCTCAGCAGCGGTACAAATACCCAGTTTTCATTCTGCTATTTCACCTTTTGGCAAATAACAGTTTTTTTCAAGAAAAAATGGTCTGTGATCTATCTGTCCAGGAACAAGCAATATGTATCTGCATCATAATTTAGGACCATGTGACTTACTCCAATTTGAAAATGTATCCTTGGTGAATAATTAATTATTCATAGATTAAAAAACTCCTAAGAACTGATTTTTTTAAAAATAACAGTAACTCAAGAATTCAGTAATTGAGGAATGCCAGTACTAGAATTAGAGCTTTTCCTTCATATTCAAACATCAAGACACTGTGGATAATCCATTTGATCATTTTAGACACATGGTTTGTAAAGGTAATGGGATACATACATGTTAGTATGTGATGTAACTGAAGATCATCCTTTTCCATAGTTAGTGGCAAAGACATTGAACTTGAAACAGTGCAAGAATTCCTTTTCTTAAACATCATCTGTGCTTAATAAGGATATAATATATAGTTGTATCAAATTAATGCTGTCTCTTTGATCTTCTGAGTAACAGAATGTAACTCACTAATGTTACATTCGTGTGAATAAGCATCATCCAAGCAAAAGCTGGGCTAAAGGAAAGCCTAAAACCAACAGGAGAAAAACCCAGAAAAATAGATTCTAAAGTAAAACTGGAAAACTTCTCTTTTTTGTAATTTTGAAAAAAGATAGATTATTTCCTTGTAAGACAAACACAAGTAATATTTCTAAATTTATCTGCTTTGCTCTACCTACCTCTAAAATACATTATTATTTACTCTTAAAAGACATCAAAGTATTTGGAGACTTCAAAGCACTGTATACACAAGTGTCCATCTCACAAAGAAATTGTCTACTTTCCTATTTTTGACAATATTATTATGAGTTCAAACACAATAAATTATGTCTCTCATGTTAGATGTCTTTCTGTTGAAAGAAATGTGGGTTAGTACTCCTTTATCAGAACCTGAGCTCATTTAGCTTGTGTAGTTTTACAACCTCTATGTTGTCATAACTGCACACTCAGTTGTAACTGAGTTTATTGTCGTCTCAGAACAGTTTCCTTGTGTGCCTGAGCTGATCTAAAGGGTTCTGTACAGCAGTAATGCTGAAACATGTAAATAAGTATTTATCACTTAAGTTTATCAGGAGAGTGTATGTAGGGAGGGGAATTAATAATCTAGGTTTATATTAGACAAAAATACTATACAGCTAATAAGAATAAGTAATCTCTCCAGTGTAATTTCTCTGAGAGCCAACATGAAGATCTGGACACTGTTGAATAGGTATAACTGACTAATAGTTAAGATCTGAACTAGAAAAAATCTTGATGTTGCTTACAAGTGTGTTGAATAAACATCGAGTGTCGTGAGTGTAACAAACTAGTCAGTGTCATCTGTGTTGTCAGCATTCAGACACCCCATGTCAGTCACCAGGCTGGACAGGACAGTTAATTACTTGCATCTGACTATATTTTGCATACATTTTCTCATTCATATAGCATGTCAGAGATATTCAGCTGTTTACTGCCAATACACAGACTGGAAAAAAATTAATTGTTAGATGCGAATATTTTCACCACATTACAAGTTCAAGATGCTATCAAAAGATAGAAGTACAGTCAATACAACACTTTGAATACTGATTTTCCTGGGACATAGTAGGTGGCACGCAAAGCTGACCATCTGCCTGATTTAATCTTGTTGCTCTGCACGAAACAGTCTCTCTTTTAGGAGGGGTTGTATGTGTTTGCCTTTTTTTTTTTATTTTGTTGTGGGTTTTTTTTGTTTGTTTGTTTGTTTTGTTTCTATTGTTGTTGTTGATGTTTTTGTTTGGTTGGTTTTCTAACCACATATCACTTTTCCTCATTAACTAAATAATATCTTCTTATTCTCCAGCTTTCTCTTTGTAGCTTTTGTTTTTTTCTTTTACTCCCTTCTTATTATGTATAAATGTTACATTAAACAAATTAACTTCAAGCATAATATACGGTCAAATAAATGACTAAGCATCAGATTAAATTGATGACCATTGGGCAGGAATGTTTTCTTCTTTAATATTTCCCTTCTATACTACAATATTTTTTTTCTTTCTTACTCAGATCAACAGGACTCTATTTGCCTTCTCTTGACTAGCAGAACAAGACAACTTTGGAAGATAACTGAACTTACAGGCTGGAAAGATAAATTGGTCAATTCAAAAGTTAAGAAATTCTTCCCACAAAACAAGAAGTGAAATATTTCTTTTGCTATTCAAAAAGCATTGCTTTCCTCGCCTCCTTCTGCCTTTCTGAGACTATAGATTAATTATTATTTCTTAGACTAAACACTATGAAGCAATGACTTGGTTCTTCTCTACATGAGAACCATTATTTCTGGTTTGTGTACTCCAGTAGATTTTTTCACTATAGAGCCTAAATATTTCATAAATTTACCTTCATCTTCATAAATTTACCTTCATCTCAGAACACAGAAGATTTGTTGAACTATGAATATGAAGTAGACAACAATCTAAATTCTTACATTTAGTAAAATAAGTAATAACTTACAAGAGCAATCAAGAAGCTTAAAGCTATTCAACTGAACAGAGTAAGTGAAGTTTTGGTCACTACCTACTTGAAATGAAGGGTTAGGAACACATTTTCATAAGCCTCTATTATAGCTTAAATATTCTAAAGTGACATTAATTCCATCAAAAGGCATTACACAATACTCATACTAGAAAGAACAATCCATTGTCAAATACTTTAATTTCCCTATGTTATCTGCTAACAAGGGCACTGTTCATGCATTACATAATCTGCATTACAGAAATCTGCTGCAGTAATGTGTCTGCAATATTTTAAGAATGTTTTCCTAAAGTGGTAAATATTTCCTGACAAGTTTTCTACAGAAAAACCTGTCATTTCATTGCAAGCATAGGAGATATTCAAAGTGTTGCACAACGCAGTCACTTTTCAATTGAATGGTTCAAGGATTGTTTTATAATTGGATACTAATAACAATTTAATTTCAGAGGATAAATCTCAAACTTCAGTATCTTAAAGCTGCAGTGTCAAATCAAGGTAAGGGCACTATTTGGAGCATGTTTCTTTCCCTTAGTGATTGGAATGACAAAAGATATAGAAGGCAACAACTTTTCTAGTGAGAAGAGCACCTGAACATTTTTAAAGCATGTTCTACATACACTAGACATTTTCCAAACTTTTTTTTTTTTTTTTCAGATGCTGCTTGTGCTCACAATGGCTGAGTGTGTTTGTGGCACTGCTTATGCCTTGTAACAGAGGTTTAGTTATCCGATAGAAAAAAGTCTGAAGTGGATTTGAGAAGTCAGCTCCCCAACATGCCCAGAAAAGATTTCTCTAGAGTTCAAGAGCCCAAAACCCAAGGATTTTTGTAAGACTCATGGACTTGCACAAGAGTGGAGCCAATGAGAGCCCAACTACAGCCTGGAGCTGCTACATAAGCTACATAAAGTTAGAGAGTCGATGAAAAGCAGCAAGTCTGGAGCACAAGTCCTGTGAGGAGCAGATGAGGAGCTGGGGTTGTTTAGCCTGCAGAAGAGGAGTCTCAGAGGTGACCTGACCTCACTCTACAACTCCCTAAAAGGATGTTGTAGCCAGATGAGAGATGGCCTCTTCTCCCAGGCAGCTAGCGAAAGGACAAGAGGACAGGTGAGAAGCTGCACCAGGGCAGGT
The DNA here is from genome assembly GCA_013397135.1 of Pachyramphus minor. NCBI lineage: Eukaryota > Metazoa > Chordata > Aves > Passeriformes > Tyrannidae > Pachyramphus > Pachyramphus minor. The sequence goes on along the minus strand of VYXB01000464.1, from coordinate 142,246 downwards.
TTAGATTGGACATTAGGAAAAAAATCTTTGCAGAAATGGTGATTGGATATTGGAATGGACTACCCAGGGAGGTGCTGGAGTCACTGTCCCTGGAGGTGTTTAAAGAAGGACTGGACATGGTCTAGTTGACACGGTGGTGTTCAGTCAGGTTGGATTTTATGATCTCAGAGGCCTTTTCCAAACTAATTGATTCTGTGACACAACAGAACATATTCCTGTATGTGCAGACTTAATGCTAATTCAGTCNTTTTTTTTTTTTTCAGATGCTGCTTGTGCTCACAATGGCTGAGTGTGTTTGTGGCACTGCTTATGCCTTGTAACAGAGGTTTAGTTATCCGATAGAAAAAAGTCTGAAGTGGATTTGAGAAGTCAGCTCCCCAACATGCCCAGAAAAGATTTCTCTAGAGTTCAAGAGCCCAAAACCCAAGGATTTTTGTAAGACTCATGGACTTGCACAAGAGTGGAGCCAATGAGAGCCCAACTACAGCCTGGAGCTGCTACATAAGCTACATAAAGTTAGAGAGTCGATGAAAAGCAGCAAGTCTGGAGCACAAGTCCTGTGAGGAGCAGATGAGGAGCTGGGGTTGTTTAGCCTGCAGAAGAGGAGTCTCAGAGGTGACCTGACCTCACTCTACAACTCCCTAAAAGGATGTTGTAGCCAGATGAGAGAGGGCCTCTTCTCCCAGGCAGCTAGCGAAAGGACAAGAGGACAGGTGAGAAGCTGCACCAGGGCAGGTTTAGATTGGACATTAGGAAAAAAATCTTTGCAGAAATGGTGATTGGATATTGGAATGGACTACCCAGGGAGGTGCTGGAGTCACTGTCCCTGGAGGTGTTTAAAGAAGGACTGGACATGGTCTAGTTGACACGGTGGTGTTCAGTCAGGTTGGATTTTATGATCTCAGAGGCCTTTTCCAAACTAATTGATTCTGTGACACAACAGAACATATTCCTGTATGTGCAGACTTAATGCTAATTCAGTCCTAAGGAAGATTTTCACTGTTGCCTTAAGGGCTAAGATAATTCCCTGATAGACATTACAAGAGAGGCCAATCTGGCTAAGGACACAATTCTGTGCTAGGTAATTTCAGTAGTGTCAGTACATTTCAATTCCTGATGGTTTTGCAGTTCAACATGTCAAACAAATGGTACCCGTGTGTTTCCTGTTCCACAATTGTTGTCTGAATAGAAATTAGATTGACATATGTCTTACAACATGCAGATTAGAGTGTATTTAGATTTTTTTCCCTTTTACTTAAAATGAAAAACTAAAAGGTTGCTAATGCTGCAGAGCATCTCCTTTAGCCACATCAAAGGAGACAGCAAGCAGCTATTCCAACAAGGTATACTGTTTGGGAAAGCCAATTCCTGGCATTGCAGCTTTCTTCTCCTTATTTTGAGTTGGAAATTAAATGTATGGGCTGGCAACTGTAATAAGAATTAATAAATGTTTTTCAAAGGCAGGCTTCCTGCATTATCTCCAGCCTCTGTGAACAGACTGTTGCCTTTTTCTCCACTCTTCCCCACCCGCCAAGTTCCAAGCATTCAGTAATATCAGTAGGAATTTTACTCCCACTGGGCTATATAGAACACAGGAAAGCAAATAACTTTCTTCAAAGTTAGTCTAATATTGCAAAAAGATATTACAGGTAAAGAACAGAACAGAAGTAACTCTGTTGCAAGGAAAAAAACCCAAAAAACTAGATGCATCTATCATGGGAAAAATCCTCAGCCAGAATGACTGAATAAATTTTGTGCATTTTCTGAGCACTGTGAATAACTTCCATTCTTTAAGAACACACGTGGTCTTTCAACCTTAGAGCAAGTTTTTACTGCCACATTTTGGGTGGCATCACTTGTTATGCTTGTAGCATGACTTGTAGCACTTGCAGTTGCAACACAATATTGTAGCATGAGGGAACAGCAAGATGTTTCAAGCTAAACAATGTTCATATGTTATGCTTTCTTTCTGTGTCACTTCTTTACCCCTTAGAAACACATGTTGGAGTCTCCACAGCAAGGAAAATTTCCTACAAGCTAATTTCTTACTGCAGAGAGGGTAAAACTGTCAAAACTGGCATGCAAGAAAAATTTTACTATTACAGGCTTCAAAGATGAGATACTTTTCTCCTCTTACAAGAGCTGTTGTAACTGGCAAGATATATTCACCATTTATCCTCTGGTCCCTGAGAAAGTGCACAGGATCTCTGCTCTTAATGAACCAGAAATTGCTGCGGGTGTAGTAGTACAATACGTGATAAATCTGAAACCTTACATTGGATCAAGTACTGTATTAAACTTTAGTTAAACACCATCCTGTACGAAAGTGTCTCCAGCTCTCCATCCCTTCCCCACCCACTGTACATCCCATGAAGAACAAAAGGCTGAAGGAAAGTCAATGTGTTTTGCCAGGTTTGATGTGTATAGAATACTATTCTGTGTTCTCTTTTACTCCTTAACAAAGCCCCAAATTGTAATGAAACAGGTGGACACTTAAGTTTTATCTTATTGAAATAATATCCTAACTATGCTTCATTACTCAAAAAATGAAGTGTGAATGGCTTCTCAGTTATTTCAAATTAATGATAAAATAGTCTATATAATTTATCTGACCTGTCACACATGAGGTTGTTAGATAATGCATTTTTAGGAAAAAAACACCATTAAACCATCCTATACTAGAGAATAAGTCTGAGTGAGCCTAAAGCTAGGAATATGTTCTTGTTTTGGTTGGGGTAGAGTTCATTTTCTTCATCACTGCTGGTATGTAGGGCTGTGTTTTGGATATGTGGTAGAAACAGTATCGATAACACAAGGATGTTTTTGTTAATGCTGGGCAGTGCTTCCACAGGGTCAAAGCCTTGTCTGCTTTCAGTACTGCCATGCTGGCAAGGGGGCTGGGGGTACACAAGGAGTTGGAGATGACACAGCTGGGACAGGTGATCCCAACTGATCAGGGGATATTCTGCACCATAAAACATCGTGCTCAGTATATAAAGCTGAGAGAAGAAGGAAAGGATGTTTGGAGTGATGGCATTTGCCTTCCCAAGTCACCCTTACATGTGATGGGGCCCTGCTCTGCTGGAAGTGGCTGAACACGTGCCTGCCCATGGGAAGTGGTGAATGAATTCCTTGTTTAGCTTTTTTGTGTGTATGGCTTTTGCTTTCCCTATTAAACTGTCTTTATCTCAAATCATGAGTTTTCAGTCACTCTTCTGATTTTCTACCCAATCCTACTGGAGTAGGAATGAGTGAGCATCTGTGTGGTGCTTGGTTGCTGGCTGCGGTTACCTGTGACACCATTACAAATCAAAGACAGTCTGGCTAATCAAAATGTCATATTTCTATTAACTCATACTTTCAAACAAAAGAATTCACATTATAATTCAAGACATGACCCTTCATTCTTCTGACACAGGATTATCTCATTTGAACATCATTTATCCTGTTGGG
>VYXB01000464.1:73135-127985 GCA_013397135.1 Pachyramphus minor | reverse complement strand
GGGCGTGTTCTTAGAAGGGTTCAGCACTAAGAAAAAAATCTACAATCTGCAGCTTGTTAATTAGGCTGGGAAGTAGCATAGCCTGTAGTATCACAACACTCTTCACAAATCAGTATTAACAGAAATAAGTAAATAGGAACTGAAGTCTTGAAGGAACAACTCCATATGAAACTAACTTTTTAAAAAAAAGTCAATCAAATTTCTTTGGAAAAAACATACCTTCCCTGCATTTCTAGAAGTTATACCCAAAAATAAAAGGGTTTCTTGGAGCTTTTGCAACACTTCCAGAGGGTATCCACAATACTGTATATAAGTTTAACTCTTAAGTATTGAAAGCTGCTCCAGAAACTCAAATATTAAGACCCTTCGACCCCACCTTCATTGTATTATTTAGGCCCAAACCTAGAGCATCTCCAGTTATCTTTAATAAGCAGTTATGACTAAAATAGGAATTCAGGTTTAATTATAGCATGCTAAGTCCCAATGCTTTTGACCAAGTTTCAGTTGCTGAAAAGTGTCAAACTAACAAAAAATTTCAAGCCTTCCATTTAGTTTGTAGGTCTCTACTGCATAAGATGGAATTGCTTGTACTCTGCATAGGTCTAGCACACTAGGGAAAAACCAAATCATAATAAAAACACACAAAACCCACACTACCAAAAAATACATTATGTAGTCACAATAACACTGTTAGAGAAAGACACATGTATTTACCTAGCAAGAGAGAATGGAATCCAGATAGTCCAGACTGTGTTGCAGAATGAACAGTAAAAATTTTGGAGTTGCTAAAAATACTATAAAAGCTGCATTCCAAAAAATTCTCTTCTGAAAGTTGTTCAGTCCAGCTATGTTTAGGAGGGAGTATTCATGTTTGTTTTCAGCTGAATTTTCAGTCAAATATTTGTAAGTGTCTGGTCTCCATGCTTAATCTTTTTTCTGTAAATAAAGAAACAACATTGTTATTCAATTCAGAAAAATCCTCTCAGCTGAAGATATCATGAAGTATCTTCAATACTTCACAATAGTGAAGTGACATCATGACAATAAAGTGATGACTATCCCAGAAAAAAAGTAAACACAGGAATAGATTTGTTAAGCCCTATAAGTACTAAATAAATATGTAAAAGCTGATTAATAATCACAAAGAAAATTTTAGACACCTTATTCTAATAAGCACACCAAGCAGTTTGTTTGAAGAGCACACAAAACATGACATATAATATATTTTCCATCATGACCCTGTAAAACAATAAACCTTTTCTATTACTGGTTGTGTTTAAGATACAGACTGTGTTAGGTAATAATTGTGTCCTGTCATTATATAACAAAGTTTCTAGGTGAGGTTCTATAGCAAAGGAGCACTCCTCCTTATTAAAGAGCAGATAAGTGAAACAAGGATTTTTCCTGCCTCAACATTTCTCTTCTTTCCCACCTTACCCTCTAGACAAACACATCTTCATGCCTCTTCTGCTTCAAAGGAAAAAAATATAAAGCATAAATATCTTGAGTGTAAGAAGAAAGGAAACAATACCACTTTTTTTTTTTTTTTAAATAATGGAAAATAACTACTATTACAGGCAATAAAAATCAAAGGCAGAAATAAGATGTTTCAAGAAGTATATTTGAAGTGCATAGAAACTAAGTGTACAGTCATCATTTATGGAGTGAGGAAACATATCCTCAAAGTACAAATGCAACAGATATTACATACTTTAGGCACTAGCAGATTTCAGTTTTCATGTGTATGCACAGGGCAGATATGATTACACTAGTGTCAGATAGAATTTATGTTTTCTGCTATGATACCTGGGTATAATGGAGTTTCTAGGCAACAGCTATATTATATTTAGGCTAGGCAGTACTCCACAGTTAAAGGGGTCTACACAAACATGGGAAGAAAACACATCTCATACATCTGCAGAAAAAGATTGAGGAAAAAAACCCAAAGGGATACAGCTGTCATGTTACACTATAGAACTGAAGTGTAACTTCAAATACATTTACTAAAGGAAATGGCTACAGCTATATATAAACAATCTTCCAAACTGTTTAGATCCCTACTTTCTCTCCTTTTACCAAGGAGGTTAATCTCCTCAGCACACAGAGAGGCCTAAAACCAGATTTTGCTAGTTATGCATACAGGCAAGGTGTAGGGAAATACTGAAAAGCATCTAAAAGCTTAATTCCATACTTATAACCAGATATGTTTAAAAAAACAAAGAAACTAATAAAAAAACCACAACACCCTAGTTTTTAGATATCTAAATACTCTAACAAAAATGTCTGTGAATCAGACAGTATGATCCACATATTGTAAACCTATCAACCTTTCCCTTCAAAATCCTAGTACATCTTTTGTAGAATTTAGTACAGAGAGCATCGGCTAACTGAAAACACTGCACAGAGAAGTAGTGAAAGAAAGTGTGTTGATATTTCTCTTGTCTTGCTTTTTTTAAGTTTTCAGAAATCTGGTTGTGTAAGTCAGAAGTTTCTTGCACATTTAATACTTCAGTCTCATTATCTGTAGTAATACCGTGTAGTGTCACAAACAACATCAAACAAGTTTTCATAACTGTCATATATATAAGTTTCAATCCAAAGGGCTACAACTCTTGAACATGACAAGTGAACATATTAGTAAGAACCTTCTATTTTATACAACCATTTCTGGCAAAATTAGGCTTTGCAGCAAGTTGGTAGTTCTTAAAAGGAAATTCAGACATCCATTGTCTTGTCCTTTGTCAGGTGCACCCAATATAGGGTTCAAGCTAAACCTTGTGCAAAAGCCTAGTTTTCTCCTCTACTTCCCTACATTTTATAGTTGAGATCTTTGATACCTTTGGTTATAAAATAACCTTCTTTTCTAGCAAAAACCTTATTTTAAACAGCTCCATAAAGCAAGTAATTGTCTTCTTACTAAGGATTAACCCTTTTCACCAGGAGAATTATTTAGGTCACATAACTGCACTCAGTTATTAGCCTACCAGACTACAAAAAGGTTTTAAGTCCTTTGTAGACAAATAATATTCTAAGCTTACTTTGCTGAACAATGAAAAAGACCCACCAAACAACAAAACAAACCACCCAAACCAAACTAGCACAAATATGCATCGTCCTTCATTGCTTTGTGCAATGCAACCAAATTTTAAACTGAAAATAGAAATACAGGTTGCCTTACTGAGACAATAAATATCATCAGACAAAAACCCCTCCAAATCAATACCACCAAGCAAACACTAAAAAAAATAAAATAAAATAAAAAAATTAGTAGCTTACTAGAAGAAGAAATCCACTCCACAAACCCCAATATTTTACTCTCCTATGCCTTCCCTGGGAGAACATTTTGTGGAGTTGACTGATTTCCCTAAGCATGTCTGATGGGGCACAGCTGTGTGTCAGTACCTTGCCCTGTACAGCTGTGTGAAATCTGAGACAATAATCGGTGGCCTGACTGCTGATATTTGTCAGTCTCTCCTTGCCGCTAATAGAAATGAGATTTGGGGGAGTGAGAGGAATAGTTTCATAACAAAATGCAGTTAATATTCTGGTGTTTAAAGCCATACATTATTCCAGAAATTGTATGCAGGTACAAGCTATCTAATAAATGCAATGGTATGGAGTTGGCCTAGCTGTTTCTCTGCTATATATCTCTGGACTACCTGAAAATCTTTTTTGACCTACTCCTTACCTACTTTCCACCTCACTGCAAAGTTGAATGTGTGTGATTTGCTGTGTTTTACAGAGGATGCAGCACCTGAAGCCTCAGTCTCTAACATAACTTTTATTTCCATTAAAACAGAATATGTACACCAGTACAGCCAAAGCCATAGCACAAATTCCCACAGCAGTCTAATGAGAAAGCACATCACTCTTTTCTCTGAGCATGTGTTGAAGATTATCTGCAGTAGATTCACATCCAGCAGTATATTTAATTATCAGATTGGAGTACCTAAGGCCAGTGGATTTAAATCTGAGTATTCTGTTTCCCAACTTGTACTCACTACAAAAACAAGTGTTCTTAAAAAGTGTAGGCAATGAAAATCTAGACTTGGACATACCTGCAGCCTCAGGTTCTCACATTTGCAAACACTGATTCACTCCATAATCAAGATTTAGACTAAAAAGAAGTTAAGCTAATAGAGGATCAAAGAAATGAAGATGAAAAAGGTGGAGACAAGTGGTAATGTAAGAGAAACTCCCAGAATGAAATAGAGTAGAACACATAGAAGGTAGAAGAAAAGACAGAAAAAAACCCCCACCAGAAATATTTAAACAACTAATACAGACATTGACTGGGAAAGAATGGGACAAGAGTTCCAGATTCAAACAAAAAAAAGAAAACATGGACATAAGCATTTTAATAATGTGTTGATGTTTTAATAATGGATACGTGGTGAAAGTCAGGATTACTATCTGATTTGAAAAGCTAATATTACAGCTCAGTGCTTTACAAAAATTTAGTCACCACATCCATTAGTTTGTTATTTATTTGAGTGAACACTAGTATTGCAAAAATTATTCAAGATAATTATATTACCATTAATGACTATGCAGGGATAATTGCTTGCAGCTTTGGAGACTGCTTCTAAACACTTTTACTAGGTCTCTAAGCATGCTTCACTTTTCCAGAGACCATGGCAGGTTTTCACTTATCTGTCTGTTCTTTTATGATGAAAATTTGTATATGTATTATTACTTTTAATATAAATAATGTGTATCCAAATATGTATATTCTGTGTTTCTTTGACTCAGATCTTCAATTTTATAATCATAGTGACCCATCTTATTCTATGATTCTATGATTCATAATTATTTCAGCTTTTACTGTTTCACACTCTGCTACAGTGTCCTAATGTCTTGGTTCAGGTCTTGTATATCCAACAGCTTTCCCTGCTTGATAAGTCCAATACTCTTCAGAGGGCACTCAAAAGGGGTGGCCCTTCCTTTCACTCCAGACTTAGCAGGAGGACACAAGGCTACCTAAGCATTAGAGTCTTCCATGATGCTGAAGCTTGAGCTATATAAAAGAGGAGCCATGCAGACATGTATTACCTGATGTTATGTGGCACTTCTCACTCAGTTTGGGTGGGTGGGTGAGTGGGAGGTGACACAGCATGGGCAAGTCAAGAAGAGTTCTTACTGAATCAGCAGTCCTAAGTTTCCATCTGTAAGAACAACACAGGAATCCCATTTAGCATAGCAGAAACAGAATTTGTTCTCCAAGGAATATCATGGTTTTCATGCTATATAGTTTTAAACAGCGTAGCATTCATGGTAGTTTTCTTATTTTTACTGTGTTTGTATTCTGAAACCCTAATTGAGTACAATCAACTCCTTTGACAAGATCCACATTTCCTAGATGACATTTCAGTATTTGTCTTAAAACCAACATAACTATTTTTAGGTACCCTCTTTTTATTACTCATTACTGCCTGAATGCCACAATAACTCAAAAAGTCACTAGCTTTCCCTATTACATTGAAGTGCTACAGTTAGCTTTGACTCACTCATGTGAGTCAATGCAAAGTATGTGCAATTTAACTGATATACAAATCTTCTTCTGAATGAAGTTAAACCACTGGTCAGACATAGGTTTCACTTTCAGGTAGGACAAGCTGTGATCTGCTTTGATACTAAATTTTATATAAATGAATTTATCCAAGTAATACCAAGTAAACATATCCAGAAACCTAAATGATGCCTGTGACAGCGACAAACAGCCTTTTATCATGCACTTAATTTTCAACTTCTGTCATAGAAACCACTGACAGTGTACTTATGCTTGTACGTTTGTTCTACCAGAGTAGAGATTTTTAGGCTATATTCTGTTTAATTTGCTTTCATTACACTTACACATTTGTGTAAGAGCTTCAGAATCAAACAGACACTCTTGACACAGAACCTCAGGAGAAGGCCCTTCAGATTTCAGGCAATATCTTAAGACAGTAGGCCACAAATTATTCTTTACCATTCCCTTTTTATGTAAGAACTGAGAAAATAATAAAAAAATGTATATTTTAAAAAAATAATTTAATTTCATGTAAAGTTGTGAAGCTATAGTTATTAACAAAAAAAGAATAAATGATGATTCATAATGCATTAAGCCATGTTAATTATTACACTTTCTGTTCTTATTCTCCATTGTGTCAAACATATTCTGCTACTTATGAGTAGGATACAATTTTTTTAGACATTAATATTTATGGATTTTTGTCATGTAGAAACACACAAAAACTAACAGCATAACTATCTCTGTTTCAAAATGCTATTTAATTTTTTCAAATACAGTATTATGAAATAAATGTTTCAGTTGGAACACTATTTCCATAGCTTAAAATGTGTTTTAATGCCTAAGCATTTATCATACATTTATATATTAATTCAACATTTTTAAAGCATCTCTTTATACTTACAGCAAAACTGTTGTTCTTCTGATTATGCATTTCTTCTCTTGGATTTTTCACATCCATAGATCATCTCCTGAGGTTGTATGTACAGAGCCTGTGTGGATTGTCTGATATAAATTTCATGAGGAGAGGAGGCAACAAGGTAAAATTTGACCATAGTTAGAGCAGAGTTGTCAGTGACTGCTGTAGATAATATTTATGATAATTAATAATATTTTTTATGATCTGACACAGAATAAGATCACTGCTGTATGCAGACAATTGCTCCTTGTGGCATAGATTTTGGCTTGGCACAATGGTGCCTTGATTGTTGATTGATTATTTAAGTATTACAGTGATACAAAGGACGAGGTTGTTTGGGAGACAGTGTCTTTCACATAGACACACTGGTATAGTTAGAGAAAAAAAAAAGCACAAAATTTCAAGCACAAAAGACTTTCTGCAATCGATCTTTATCTTCAGATAAACAACAAATAAGTAACAGGTAGAGTCTGGGGGCAGTAGAATTTTAGAGAACTTTATCCACCAAACAAATTAACTGCACAGACACTTTTCATTATCTGGTATCATCCAATCTTTCATTCAGACTATACAGCCTTAAATCTATGTCATTTATTCTTTTAGAAGGACTGCAATTCCACACCATATTGCCACAAATCAAATACATGTTGCTTTGTTATCATATGCTCCTTCATTTTGTGATGACAGTTTGCTGTAGCTTACGAGCTTACACACATCTGTTTTGTATTTTTCCTGACACACAGTTGATTTTTTATGTATATAGATTCAGCACTTGTGAGTTTAGAAGCCTAGCCTTATAAAGATCCTCAAGGGAAGCAAGACTTATGGGTGCAAATTTGTGTCAGAAACATCCCTTTATTGTTTAAAGAACCCCTTACACATTATAACCTTTTTGCTGCTGACAACGTTTGGAAGAAGATAGTTTAGAGTAATGCTAAGGCAAAGGCTTTTTGCAAAATTGCTGGCTATACATCCTTAACTTGTGCTTAAATGAAAGCACAGTTCTCTTTGAAGCTACTGGCTCAGAGAGTTGCATCCCTGTTGGCATTCTTGTCAGTAGTCTCAGCACCTTGTCTCTTCAATAGCTTTTGGTTAAAGCCCAACTGATAAGTACAACTGCTTCCAGAGTTGAACTAATTCAGTGGACAGATAAAGGGATTTAATTCTCCAGCTTTCCCAAAGCTGCTCCTTTTGAAACAGTAAACTCAATGAACAGAAAACAAAACATATAAGCCTTCGTAAGATAACTCAGACAATCACCAAATTAAATCTAAGTATTATGTAAATGCATTCTTGGTGTTTGACTTGATGTATTTCATGATATTGCCCATAAGGTTTCTAGTTCTCCACATATTAGAGTCTTTTTGTCTCCAGTAAAAAGTACTTCAAATCTGTACTTCCTCCTGCATCTTCAAAGCTCAGGGAATCTGACTAGGTTAGGCAGGACAGGCTTTAAGCCCCAAACGTGTTTTGGCTGAATGTTAGTTACTGGGTTAATGCAGACAGAGAACTGAAATTTGCTTACTTTGGCTAGCAGCCTTTACTACAGTTTATATATTCTTATGGGATTATAATAAACATATAACAAAACACCAACATGGGGAGCCGTTTTTACTGATCTAAGCGCTGCCCCAGATGGTTTTCAGCATTCCTGTGGTAGTATACAGGTTCATGGGATCAACTAACACAGAGTCCAGTTTATACTAGCTACTCAGCACAGGGGTATGCCTACAATGCTCTCTGCTGGTGACAATTTGGGGGGATTTAGGTATTGAAATGTGTTTAGAATTTTGCAGGTCATTTTCGAACACCTCATATTTACTGTGGAGGTCTATCTGTTGAATTGCTGACACTGATCCTGAAGGTGTAGTTCTCTTATAATTGATTAATTACTTGTTACTCGTAAATGCTTCAACCCCAATTTAGCTCAAATCAAGTGAACAGAGAATTTTTTCCCTGTGAGAGTTATAATATTTAGTTTTGTGCCATACATCTTTCAGCTCCCTGGAGATCAGCAGATGTCCTGGATCACCTTTATTTCTGGGGAGAGAAAAATATTCAGGACACCTTTGTAAGTAACTGCTGGAATAATTAAGCAACTTAGAATGTCAGGATATAGAGGAGTGACACCTAGGACACCTGGCAGTGCTGGAACAAGAGCAAAGGAAAGAAATCTCTCCAGAAGACAGCAATAAATCTGGACCTCAGCGAAATGCTTGTACCACATGTCAATAGGAAAAGAGGCAAAAATAAATTTTGACCAGGACGCAATCACCAAGCTCTATTTTACTGCAAGCAGTGCACAGAGGAATAATAAAATCCACAGACAAGAAGGTCATTATCATTCTGATAGTGAAATCTCTCTTAAAAGTCCTAATTTTTTTCTCAATTTCAGATTTTGAAAATAGACTCTAAGGAAGGTACAAAACACAGACACTGTGTTTTCTGAAGAAAGTCTGAAACAGTCTCCTTTGTGTTAGGTTAACCTTAATTTTTACAGGTGATGTGTAATAAGAATAATGAAATATAACTGTCCTTTTTTTCCAAGTGAAATGGCATAGATGCATGATATGATGATACACACTGGTATTTTTAAGGTTATTCTCCTCCTGCCTGAGCAGGATAAAAATGCATTTAGGTCAGTCTGAGGAACTGATTTATATTGTCACGGGAACAATGTGTTTTACAGTGTTGTTTGACTTTGCCTATCTATTTATAATTCCTGGCCCAGCTCATTCCTAGACATGCACCCTGTCATGCCTTTTCTCCTCTTAATGTGCTCAAAATGATGACTTTGAGCCGTCCTTCCTCTTTCACTTCTGCCTGGGAGATCAGAATTACACTACTTTGTAAGTAAACATATTTGAGTATTGCAAAACTAAGTCCCGTTCAAATTAATTTGCTTCACAGTTTGATCAGTGCCCTAGATGTAGGTTTCATAGCACTTTATGAGGTACATTTCATAGCATTGTATCATCACTGTATGAGGTATATTCCACACCTTTTTATCATGGTGTTTTATAAGATATACTTGATAGCATTTTATGTAACCACTTTACTAGATAGCATGAAAAGCATCTTAGCAGTAAACTTTTAGGGCACTTTTCATGGCATACAGTTGCCTACAAATATAAAAGCACAGAAACAGAGATAGAAGGTGTGAGGAACAATGTTATCTCCTATTATTCTGAAGAAAGTAATTACAAAACTCAGCTTACTCTACAGTATATCTTTTTGTATAAGGAAAAGTAATATGGGATTTCATGCACAGAAGTTTTCTGTTTGGTTCTTCCATGATAGAGCTGCCCTCTCAAAAGTGTATTACCAGTCCAGTAGTACTTATAACATCTTTGTATATCCTGCTAATGTATTCTAACTCCTTTTCTCATATATTTTTTTTCTGCTTCCTCTTCTCACAAATGAGTTCCAATTCTTCTAGCATAAGACACTCCTGCAGAAGTGTAGTCCTTATCTTTATTCATCCAAGCTCCTTGCACGTTCAGAGATGCTCTGCAGACAAGCTCTCCATGCAAAGTCCTCAGAATTGAATCATGTATTAGACAAACAGGCAGGGTACCAAAATGCAAAAGTAAAAGGAGTAACATGCATTCGTGGGAAAAAGCCAAAGGAACTATCTGTTGTCATGGAAAATAAACAAAAACTACCAATAACTTCTGGGGTTTTTTTCCATACTTCTTACAGGCCCAGCATATTTGCCAGCATGACCATGGAGAACAGAATCATTAGCAGTCTTCCAACACCTGCCAAATATGAAAAGGTAATAGGGCAGAAAAAGAGGTTATGTTTGGGGAATTTAAAGTGAGGTTAGGAAGGTTTGGAATGAGTTTCTTTGGTCTGAAAAGGAGAAAGGAAGAGACATTATATGATCCAAAGCTTATAACTGAGCAAAATCTTGATATGACTTGGTAGGGAAAATTACTCAAAAACTCAGCTCAGCAAAGCTTTTACAGCACACAAAAAAATATACTTTAAAAAGAGCTTGTGTAAACCACTGGATAAAAAAGCATATTGAAAGTAGGATAACATGATAGTGCTAAATGAAGAATTTTATTATTTCCCATCCAATACAGTGACCTGTAAGAGCAAGTATTTGTAGAAGTACATCATGAAACTCCCAGAGCCTTTCTAAACTGGCATATCAATCTACTACATTAAAAGAGTAAATGTGCAGAAAACCACAAATATATTTTTATATAATCAATAAATTAAAAAAAAAATTAGAGGCAAGACAGTTCCAAGACTTGTTTAGTTTAGGCTTTAAAGTTTTTTTCAACAAGTTGTGGTTTAAAAATTCAATATTTTAAATCAAATTTTATCATAAGACAGACTTAATTTTTTTTACTGAATTCATTAAAATTTAAAAGAACTGTGAAAAGAAAAGTTTATTTAAGGTTATACAAAGTCAAACTTCCTACATGCAAAATACCATACCTTGCATTAAGAAGTAAAATAAAAATATCAACAATGCAGCCTATCTTGAAGGGAAGACTACAAGCACCTAAACAAGTAAGATCTTGAGATGCCATCCAGCTGCCTATCCTGAAGTTCTGCACAGAGAACTTCAGAGAGATCTCAGATTTCTCATGAAGTCTTTCACCTTGAGGGTAGTGAGGAAAACTAATATTCAACTATAATTCAGGGTACAGACTGTACAGAAAATTCTGGCTTAGTACATGGCAATGTCACATGATTTCTTCCAAAGATGTGTATTCAACTTTTTCCGATCAATTAAATAATTGTTTGCAGCAACGCTTAATGCTCAAGGAAGGATTTCTTGAGCTAAAGCTACAGACCATCAACACCATTAACACTCACAGGACTAAAGAAAACGCAAACAAATGTAAAGATGTGAGTTACACAATATATCCACAATCAGAGAAAACACCCTTCATAAACAAGGCCAAAGCAAAGGATGAAAAATAGCAAGCAGGTTTCCTCCTTTCTGTATAATTGGGAAGCCTAAATGAGCAAAGTAGTGTACAATTTGAGCATGGCAAATTGTGTAATCAGTCCCATGGCATTTTTAAAAAAGTAATGATTCTCTCATCATGTCAGGGTCATTAATCTGTATAGTAAAGTCAAAGGATGCTTCTGCGGGCTAATAAATAGGGAAATAGAAATTCTAGTAGTGGTTTGCTGTTGATGCATCAGACAAATTCTCTGTCTGTCATTCTGACACTACACAGCAATTGCTGGATAACCAAATTCTGCAGCACAGTCTTCTCACACCAGTAACATTGAATCTAAAGAAATCTGACTCATGAAGAGTATATCCTTCCCATTCTGCTACTAGTGATACTGGCAGTTCTGTTACAAGAAGATCTACTGAAGCTGCTGAAAAACTATTTGATAGCACAATGGTAATTTGCAATGTGAAGGCAACTGAAGATGCCATAATTAATATACTTTCATGAACTGCTTCGTTTTGTGACCACTACTTTTTCTTTAGGTTGGATAGTCAGAATTTGCAGGTAGCACCTTCTGCCTGCTGAGCTGTTGATGAGGTATGTGACTGAGAAGTCACATAACTGTCTGGCTCACATTATGCTTCCCACAGTGCATCACAAGAAAGAAAATGACAAAATCTTAAATTTTGTCAGACTCCCAAACTATCTCACATAATTCTGAAATCAAATCAGCTATGTTGCTCCAGTATCTGTTGAAGGGAAAACACAGCAGGACATAAGTCATACATGAGATTCCTGCATGCACTGATGATGATAATCTGATATAGATGATTGAGAAGTTGATAAGAAAAGATCCTCTGCCAGACTTGGTACTTATAAACAAGAATGAACTGGCTGGGCATGTGAAGCTCAGGGACAGTATTGACAGCTGTGAGACGGTGGAGTTTAAGATCCCAAGAGAAGGGGAAACAACAAAAAGCAGGATCATGATTCTAGATTTCATGGGNTATAAACAAGAATGAACTGGCTGGATATGTGAAGGTCAGGGACAGTATTGACAGGGGAAACAACAAAAAGCAGGGTCATGATTCTAGATTTCATGGAAACAGACTTTGGCCTGTTCAGGGATCTACCTGGAGGAATTTCACGGTATGTGGTTATGAGAGAGAAGAGGGGTGCAAGAGAACTGATTTTCCATTTAACATAAAAGCACATGTGAAAGTCCCCCCTGAGGGAGAAAATATTTTCATGTTCAATGGCTTATCACCGATTTAGTGAGGAGGACACACATTATTTTTAATTTAGTTCTCAATCTTATTCCAAAGAAATCTTTAGAGCTATCAACTTTCTCACTTGCCAAAATATTAATCTGTTCTCCTTCTCTCCCAGATTTCTCATTTAAAAATATCAGATTTCAATGAGGGAAAAAAGAAGGAACTCTCTATGAAACAGATGAAAAATAACATGTACCATAAAAAATGGTAATCATAAAATATCTTTCTGGCACAGAATTGAACTTTAATGATAAGTAAAGTAGTAAGAGCTGATTACATTCTCATCTATTTCTTATGAATATATGTTTAAATATTACATCATATTCTAACACCTTTTTTTTCCCAAAAAGCATCTTTTCTTTCTTTCTTCTTTATTCATGAAAAGATGAAAACATTAAATTTTACACTGAAGTAACATCTGACTTGTTTTTAATATTCCCCTTTCTTTGTCTTGCAATGTTGTTCACTTTAACTGGATTATCAACAAATACGGAGAACAAAGCAATTAAAACTCAGTGTGTGAGTCCATGTACACAGATAGAAGACCTGATTCTGCAACTTGTCCCTTGCAAAACTAAGGTTAATCATATAAGAAAGGGAACCCATGTAATCATGGGTTCAGGGCTAAGAGAAGAAGGAAGAAAGCAACATTGTAAAACATCTAAAGGAAAGATAAAAGCTGTCATTTTAGTTCCATAGGAGTCACTGCAAGGGTTACTGTAGTCGTGTCTGCTTGCATGGAATCTTAGCTGCAATCACAAATCAACTACAGAGACACAGTAAGACCCACATTTTAAAAGTTTCAAGATGAGGAAATAAGGAGTAAGTAAATGAAAATGCACAAACATGGGGGCAGGAAGACAGACACTTTCAGCCATGCTAGTTATAAGTTGTCTGTCATGACATAAACATTTTAACAAATATGTGGATAAAACAAAACTCTGGGTGACAGATTTCTAAAAAATTCCTTGCTTGATATGGGTAGCAGTAAACAGAAACAAAAGAATAACAACACTCTAAGACCTCCAGAAAGGTCAGACTTTGGAGGCTGTTAAAACTCAAGAACATGTGAAGAATAAATTGTACAGCTTTGTGGTTTTATATTTTTTACACTTATATGTTACAGAAGATGGACTGTACCATCAAAAACTTGTTCTAGCATTTTCTTTCTAGCATTTTCTTGATCTAACCTAGAAGAGAAAAGAATAAGTTGACTAATGCTCCATGTTTTATATTTTTAATAATGAAATTTATTAACTGCAAAGAACATCAACATAAACTGCTTATAAGCAGGCAGCATTTCACCAGAAGCAAAGGATAAAAATAAAATATCTTTCTCATAGCAACAGTGTGTGCACCCCAGCTGATATTTGGTCTTGCATAGAACAGTATTAGTTAACAACAGTTAAAGGGAATTAAAAAAATAATCTGTATTATGCATTTCTCTCAAGCTCAGAAGACATTGGAATAATTGAATATATAAATGATATATTGAGCTAGTAAGAAACCTTGGAGGCAATGAAAGGTATATACTAATTTTAATGCTAGTAAAAACATCAGCTCATATTTTTAACAGATACTGCCAAAGTCACATGAACTGAACAAAATCTGAGCTAGCATATCATTCTCTTTGTTTCTATGTCTTTTTGTGTCTTATATTTGTAAGACTAGAATTCTTGGGGCCTAATAATCATAACTGGGGCCTAATAACAAGAACTGTATATGTTTAGACACAGCCAGGACATACTTCTTGCTGTAGCACCCAAATTAGCCAGAATTTTGAGTGTCTCTATCCAGACTTCTTAAAGAAGATGAAAAGGATTTCTAAATGGAAAAAGCTTGTTTTATTAAAGTATAAGATCAAAATGATTAAAAATTACTGATTAAGGCAGAATAGCCATAAATACAAAGAATGAAATTGAAAATGGAAAAAATAGGCCTTATAAAAAGGTTTTGCCACCTTATATTTTTGCTTTCAGTGGTGGTTTGAGTCAAGATAATGACCTTCTGGTTTGTGAAAAACCCTTCAATTCTCATTGGTCCACAGTAACTTTCTCTTCTTCACAGGTCCTCATCAAGTGATATTACAACACCTCCTAGGCATTTCTTAATTTAGGTGGACAAATGATAGACCAGACATGAGGCTAGATCCATCCCTACTCACCGTTTTTCTGCTTAGCTTTGATGAGGATATTTAAAGAATGTGCAGTACACTTTGCACTTAACTTTTCAAGCAATGGAGTTACAAAAAAAGTCTTCTACTCTGTCTGATCCAGATTTCTGGGCATAAAATCTAAGAGTAGATTTTGAACCTATTTTTGTTATAATTTGTAACATCTTATGAATTTCACTTAGGACCCTACTGTTGTATCCAATTTCACTAGTATTTATAGTTGTGGCAACTATAAATGGACCTGTGGAATTTAAGTTGTGAATGAATCATGAGGATGACAAATAAATTTGTTCTATGATCTTAATACGTGTAGCAGGGTTCCAGGGCTGTGCTACTGTGTATGCCCAATGGAATTAAGTCATTAAATTCCTGAGTCATGCTGCTAACCCTCAGCATAGAGGAAACAACAGAGTCCTTTGAAACAATGAAACTGACCTGAAAGTAGGTGATCCACTGAATTCCAAGCCCCCTGCACGAAGTAGAAGTATTTGACTGACAGTTACAAAAGCACTTCATGAAAAAATTTAGATAGTTCTGGAGATTTCTTCAGGAAATTCCTGCTATGCCTAGTCCAACTTGTGTGCTTAAGTGTTAATTTACATTCTGTGCAGTGTGACCCAGAGATTCCCAGGTAGTTCCCGCTGGTGAATTGATCAAATTTTACACAGATAAGACACCTGTAAATAGTCTATGATAAATCCTGTATGTAGTTAAGATAATAAATAGCAACGGATTATGTATGTTCACATAGGACCATGGATTAAACTAAAAACTAAGCAAAAGAGCAGTTTGGGGAAACTGATGTGAGTATTCTCAAGTAACTGAAAGAAATAGGTATATATACATATAAAACAGTAATGAGGCTATCTACATGCAAGTAGACTATCCTTGGGTACAGCTGTAGTGTTTAGATGCTTCCATAACATCATTTTTCTGTAGAGAAATTATAAGAAGAGGTAAAATGACATAGTGAAGTAAGCTCAGCTCTTCACCTTTGAAGGAATTAGGACCATCCGAAGCCAAATTTTAGCAGAGCATGTCTCTGAAAATGCTTGTAGGTTTTACAGCTACAGCAGCAGGCCAGTTAATATCCTCTGAGAATGAAAGGATGAGTTCTAAAGCAGCAACAATAGTTTTAAAACTGAGTTTATTTTGCCACACAGAAGATATACTGCAAAAGCTCTTTGGCTTTATAAGTGATTAGGGCATTTATGGCTACTAAAATGTCATGCTAACTTCTGGATAAAATATTGCATGATCAGGTAAACATTAAACCAAGACAGTCCCTTGAAATAATAAACAAGGAAGAAACTGTCAGACTCATTAGAAAGATGGAGAAAAATTGGTCACTCCTTAATTCAGTCATAAAGAATTATGAAACAAGGACAGTGTCTGAATGAAATTTAGTATGGTGCTATTACCAGTATTCTTTGTGTGTTTCATATTAGTATGAATCTCAGAATGTTTTCTGTTTTCATATTACTCAAGATCATAGTTCTTGTCTAGTTTGGAGGAAAGAAGGTTGAGGAGCAGCCTCATTGTTCTCTCCATCTTCCTGAAGAGGGGGAGAGGGAGGTGCTGATCTCTTCTTCCTGGTATTCAGTGACAGGGTGAGTGGGAATGTCTCAAAGCTATTCCAGGGGAAGTGTAGGCTGGACATTAAGAAGCATTTATTGAGAGAGAGGTCAACACTGGAACAGGCCTGTCAGTGTTCAAGAGGCGTTTGGATGCTGCCGTTGTTATACGCTTTAAATATTTGGTCAGCCCTGATGTGGTCAGGCAGTTGGACTTGATGATTGCTGTAGGTCTGTAGGTCTGTATTGGGTCTGGCTAAGCTGGAGTTCATTTCCCCATGGTAGCCCTCACAGTGCTGTGCTTTGCATTGGTAGCCAGAAAGGTGTAGATAACACACTGGTGTTTTGGCTACTGCTGAGCAGAGCATCAGTGTTGTAACATTCCTTCCTAGGTTAAGGGAAAGACCCTGGGAGGGGACCCAAGTAGGCCAGCTGGCCCAAACCAACCAAAGGGATGTTCCAGACCATATGATGTCAGCTCAGATATAAAAGCTAAGGCACGGAGCAGGAAGGCAGGCATTCGTTGTCTCCAATGGCTGCCTGCTGAGGAACCATTATGTAAGTTGAAGCCCTGCTGTTCAGGAGTGGCCGGACAATGCTGCTCATAGGAAGTAGAGAATAAACCATGTTATCTTTTGCTTTGCTTTTGCATGTGCATGCTTTTGCCTGGCTGCTGCTTTAATAAACTGCGTATCCATACGCACGAGTTGTTTTCCATCTTACATTCTCTCCTGTCTGGCTGGGAAGGTGAGCAACAGAGCGGCTGGGTGGGCATCTGAAGTCCAGCCAAGGTCAACTCACTACAAAGTCCCTTTCAACTGAAGTAATCTGTTCTATTCTAAGAGATGATATTGTCACTGTTTTGCATTGATTATATCTTGAGCTGAAGTAGCATAATTAGAAAAACAATTCTAAAAATGGAGATTATATTCTTTTTCTGTTTTATTGACAAACTTTGGTTAGGTTTGGTTTTGATACATCCTTAAATTATTATACAGTTCTCAGAAGTTTAAACCTAGAAGAAAATGAAGTTGTCTACATGTCACATAACAGATCTATCCTAAGTTCTTTACCACAACAGCTTTTTATCTTTCTTCATAGTACAAGTCTTGAATCACTTGCAAATAAAGACTTTAGATAAAATAACATAAACTAAACTAAAATAATAAAATAAAATACAAGTAGCAAAAGTTCCAGCTACTGAACAAAAGCAAATGTCAAGCTTCTGAAGGAAGACAGTGACAGATGCAGATTGAGATAGCAGATGAATTTAAATGCATTGTAAGATGGATGATGGATCAACTGTACAAAAAGCAATTAAAAATGGAATTTTTGCACATTGTGGTAATTAATTCAAATCCAGGTTAGTTTGGCATTTCTGGAAGCTGGAATCACATCTCACTAAACTATGGTTACAAACAGTCTTTGTATAAATTCAGTTCCTGTATAGATAAGACATTATTCAAAGTTGTACTCATTTACATTGCATGACATATAAGAAAAAAAATCTGACTAAGTACAGGGGACTAAATACAGAGGAAATTCTGAAGTATTTTGCCAAGTTGCAACAATCAGGAAAGAAATAAAGATGGGCTATATTGTTTGTTCAACCAGGGTGAAATTATTTCAGCAAGTATATGTAAATGTGTATACACACAGAGAACTAATTGTGTTAGTATTTTTTAAAAGTGAATACAGACTTCATTGCTCTTATAACTATTGCCTGTGTTCAGGCTTACTTTGGTCCTGGGCAAAAACACAGAAAGGCTGGTATAGGATACAATGGGGAGACAGTCCAGACCAAGTGGTAGTGCTTTGGTCAGGGCTCTGATGTTTCATCGTGCTGGGCCCAAGACTGCCCAGCAACAGGGAGATGGCACTGCTGTGGTACTGCATAGAAACTTCCAAGGAGAGGTATGTAAACTGCTCCCTGAGAGCCCGGTTTGGGCACTCCCGAGGAACATTTGGCCCATGCCTTGGTGATTTCCCCTTTTATGGGATGCAAGGCAAGGTTACTTTAGTGGAAACTGAGGAATACCTGTTAGGTAGATCACAAGAAGTTTTGACCAGAAGAAGAATAGTCCCCACTTGCAGGGTGGTGTAATTGTTGTATACTTAGTAAGTACTTTATCCAAATAAACTTCACTTTGTGTGTCTGACAGGAAACTTCATTCATTGAAGCAGTAGATAGTGCAAAAGGTCTGACAGCACCTGTATTATCAGAAATGAATGAAAGAAATTTAGCAAAATTGATGGATTCATGGAAAATAACTTCTGATGCAAAATGGGTACTATATACTGTACTCAGAGACTTAGTTGAAAAAGACAGCTATGGATTTATGTTCTGTGAAATTTAGCTTTGCATCCAAGATCTCCTTTTTCCCACACATATATCCCACAATAGTATTCCCCTATCAGTGCCACTTCTTTGAAGCACCTCAGAATGTCCTGTGAACTTAAAGACTCAGAAAAAAGTTGTAGCTCCAGTTTAGCAGAGATGAAGATAAGCAGTATTTCCAGAATCCTGCATTTAGGTACTATGATGTACCCTGAGGTGGGATTACGAATGCCATATAACCTGACATGAATGAGAGGGATCAGGAAGTTCACACATCAGAATATCAAACTGTGGATAAAGATAACTATATTAAAATAATAACCCAAACTTGTAAAGTTAAAATACCTGTGGCTTTATATTCATGATTCTTGAGGCTCATCCAGGTCATCCATCCTCTCTGGATAACTTGCCCTATTCTGCTACTGAAAAGTATTGTCCAATGAACCAGAGTAGCTGCAATTGGAGATGTTTACTCTTTGCTGTATTTTCTTTCAGTACCAAGAAGAGTTTTGGTCTTTCAGTATGGAAAATTGTCTCAATCTCCTCTTGATCAATGAAATTAGCTTACATACTCTATTTGAGTCTTTTCTACATATTTGTAACTTTTTCACCATAGCCATATTCCATACATATAACCAGGATTTTATATTTTTAGATGGAGACTAGTACATCAAAATTATTCTTTCTTACTTATGAGCTTTACAATTTATATATACATTTGCATGTATGAATGAGACAAGATGTTGCAATCCAAACCTAAAAAAGCCCAAACTCAATCCATATTTTTACAAATATTAAAATCCATAATTACATAAATGTTGTCAATGTTACATTTATCTACTAATGATCAACACACGAGACAGCTGGCTGGATTTAACAAGAAATACATCAAAATGATTTTCATGCTAACCTCTTTTTAATCATCCTTATATTTTAAACAAGAGACACTAGAAGAAATAATAAAGGAAATTGAGGGAAAGCTTGACGGTAACTTAGAAACAAGCAAATGCCATTTTATTTTTTGCTTTTATGTACTGTTACATCCTTTTAATTTTCTCCTTCTTGCTTTTATGTGCAACTTTTTTTCCTGCAATTTCCTTTCTCCACTCCATGACATGATGAAGCTACTGAATACTGATGGGGTTTTATATGCAGAAAAAGAATCATTGATTGAAACAGAAATATCCTTCCTAATCTGGCATACAGTTATATTAATATGGTAAAAAATGAAATGATCATTCAATGTTCCAAAGAAACAATAATTCCGACAGTTAAAGAGTATTAATGACATTTCACATGACGCCTATAATGACATCTTTTGACACTGCTATAATTATTTTAGTCATCACTATATCCTATTACCAACCACACTTACTATCTTTTTACTTCTCATTTACTTCTCATATATTTTCTCATATAGCAAGTCAAAAACGTATATTGAGACATCAAATTTTGAAAAAATGGTTTTATTATTCTTTAAAGCAATTAACTACTACATGTTTTATTAGATATTGTTATATATCAAATTTCTTTCAGTTTCAGACTATACTTAAAATTTAAAATTTAGATTTGAATCTCCTCAAGTAGTAAATCATTGCACATTTGGCTGGGACATCAATGTGCTGCAACAGGAAATTTTTTACTAATCTAATACCAGTTATTAGGTTGATATTCTGCTGCAGAAAGAAATTGTATAGACAGTAAAAAAGTAGTATTAGAACCAGTAATTTAAGCTTAATGAAGCAACATTAGCACTTTTATGTTGTACTTTCTAATTAGGAAGCCTGTTAATGAAATTGGGGCATTTACTTAATTACTGTGAACAATTATTTTCAAATTAAGCCTAGCAATTAAATAGCATGATTAAACTCATGGTACAGGCTTTTTAGTAGAGATATGGTGAGTATCTTGCCTGTTGTATTATGCACGGTAGTCAAAACTACAAAAATTGTCAGATTAGCCAATGTAAATTAAATGCAATGTCATTTCACTGAGAACATGAACGAATACGCAAAAAGGAGAAAAACCCCCACCTCTGTTATGGAGGTCAAATAACATCCAGAGGAACTGTTGTAAAAACTAATTGTATTGATGATGTTTTTTCCTGATTTCTTCTATACAAGGGAAGGTCAAGGAAATGAATGCAAATTCATTGCATTAGCTTGCATTCCATGTAGCAGGGATGATGAAGTAAAATACATTTTCCCACTAAAGCAACAATTGATGCTGAAAACCCTTAAAACCATTAGATCACTCCTAAGATCTCAAATAGGAATTTTACTGGTGAGCATACTGAGATAATTGAGTAATCTGAACTAGTTTTATCAGTAGCAGTAAGACTGCAAGCTGATAGGTGTGATTTCATAGCACATAAATGTTTCTTTGAAACTGTGAAACACTTAGGGCACCATTCATCAATGCAGAAGCCTGGATGTAGAGTTATGTCTTACGAGAGATACGAATCCTGTGTATGGTACCACTTGACTCTAACAGTAAAGATGCCTGGAAACTTGGAAATGAAAATTTTCAATGTTCAGCAAACTAGTTAAGGACCTGTTAAGAATATATGATGTTTGCAGTATTAGAATCATAGAGAAAAAGAAATATTAAAAGGAAGAAAAACTGAGATAGTGCTCCCTTTTTTCAAGTAATATTTAAGTGCGGGGTTTTTTCCTACTAATAACACACTAAAGTTAAATAATACACAAAATTTAAATAATAAATGTTCCATCCTTGTCATGAAAACTTGGGAAAGTGATTAAAAATAATCAACTTCACGGTTTTTGTTTTCAAGTATAATTTGATCCTGTAAGAATACTAAATCTCAATTTATTTCAATAGTTCAGCATGTGTTTATCTACTATTTTTAAGTACTTAAGGAAATATATATAGAATTTAATGGCATCTATACATCAAGTGTATTCTGAAACAGTTTGATCAAGGGCTTACCAAGTGAAGACTGTAAGATCCACCATCTAATGCAGTGGAATGGATCTTAAATATTTCAAAAAATTAAATGAAAAAGTTTGAATCAATTTGGCCTATGACTTGAATTAACTTTTTCCAACTCAGAGTCTCTTTGAACATTCTATGTTGTCTTATTTTCAGATGCCGGTAAATATGAAACAAAATGTTAATAGCAAAAAGTAAAAACAGGATAAAGAGAATAAAGAAGATATAACAGAAAATCTCTTTCACGTTAAAAAGAAAGCTCAGTAATGCTTATACTTTCTTCACTATTTGCAAATGTTCAATTGAAGACATAAAATTTTTTTTTTTTTAACTCCTGTGCAATTGCCACAATGACCTCAACCACCCATCAATCAAATATTTCTGGTTAATGGTAAAAGTTTCTTCTTTAGTTCTTCCTTTAGAAAAACTAAGACTTACAGTAGGAGGTGTTTTGTCTTTTTTTTAATTAAATGAAACTTATACAGTCCTGTATCTTTTATATATTATGTGGATTCGTACAACTTACTCAACAGAGTTGTTACAAAAATAAACACATTTTTCAGGTTTGAAATGAACACAGAAAAAGAGGAACATATGATTAAGTGTTATGACAAAACTGAAGAATTAATTATTTTTGGAAGATAAAAAGTTTACACAGCTTAATGTTCCAAATTGCCTGCCACCAAGGTAAACATCTTACGTCAAAATCAGGATCTCTGCAAACACTTTTGTCATGTGAATTTATTTTATACATTTCTTCCCTTTTGACTGATCATTGTTTTTCTTCTCTCAGCTAACTGCTGAGCCCTGAAGCTCACCATGGGTTGGGGACTGTGTCCTATGCTTCCCCAACTGGGAGGGACGCTGAAGTGCGACCCAGGCTACTTGTGACAGGGAGCCAGGACAGTCCTTGGTGAACGCTGCCTCAGAGCACAGGAAAGTATGGTGGCTCTCAGGCATGCATGTCACCCTGGAGGGATGACTGCCAGAGCCTCAAGAGCGCATTCCAAAACCCATGAACGAGCTCTGTACCATCTTCCCCACCACTCATAAAGGGGGCCCCACTTAGGCAGGGTCTACTCTCCCTCCCCGTGTGGAGATCAAGAGCACATGCAGAAGGAGTGAGTGTGGGTTTATTCTGGTATAAATACCATCACACAGCCACCTGCCCCAGCAAATCCTGACATGACCACCGGAAATGGGCACAGCTGGAAGTGTGTGCACTACAGCCCTGCTTCACAGCACATCTTTCCTTTACAATTCCAGGTGAGAACAGTATATAAACCACCGCTCCACTGGTTGTGAGAGTGTCTCATACTTTAGTGACCTTTCAGTTTGCCCAGAGAGCCAGGACATCCACTCCAGAAACAGTCATTACCATAGATGGGAGAACCAGAGACATCCCTAGATTATTAGCCCTTCTCCATCCTGCATGACCCAAATTTCCAGTCACTCTCACCCTGTCCTGGCTGTGGATGCACAAGCCTATCAGTGACTTCGTGCAGGAATGGAATGCCCAGACCCTGGGGACAAATGCCGGAGTCTCTCAGGGCTGTTTTTCCCCGCCATAGCACCCTGCAGCAGCTGAGCAGTTTTTTGGTCACAAAACCACCACGGTTATTGTCCCTAGCCCTGTTATGTGGGACTGTGCTCCCTCAGCAAGGCCACTGCCCTCCCTGCTCTGTGGTCAGCCTTAACCCCTTGCTTGCCTCTTGCAAACCAGAAGCATCTTTCTCCTCTGAGCCAGTACACTGGTATTTACCTCCAGAAGCAATGGTTTAGAATACTTGAAACCGTCTTTCTTGTCAAAAGACAGTCAGAGAATAATAAATATCCCAAATGAGTATTATTAGTATGTGGTAAAACATTAGATAAATGTAGCATAAATTTCAACACACATGCTACTTTAAGATATTTCTGTAGAATATACCAGGATGGAAAACACACTAGTATAACTACTGATATCACAAATAAAAAGAAAACAACAAAACATATATTATTATATCTTCTTTTCAGTATGGAACTAATTAGACTACAGATTACTAATTCAAGATAAAAACAAGTCATGAATATCTTCAAGGCAGGATAAGATATATATATATATAGGTATATTTTTTTTATTTTAAAGCCTAATTATGTAAGCATTGCATCAATACATAAAAAACAATGCCAATAAACTTTATAGTATGCTCTACTAGATGACAACACTGTACACTAATTGCAACTACATAAGAGAACAGACTTTCTAAAGTGTCTTCAACTTGAGTTTTGTTACCCTGCAGGCCAGTAATATAGGGTATTGCCATTGGTAATAACACACCACAAGCTTTCAACTGATTTTGTAAGTCACTTGTCAGGTTTGCTCTGTCTGAAATTTTCATCTGCCTTGCACCCTGCACTGATTTAGCTGCAACAATGGTGTTTCTAATTGATCAGGGGTTGCTAGGGCTAACTTGTTAACTTTTGTTAATGTTTTCATGGTGTGATCATAGTTTTATAGAGATGACAGTAACAGGCAGTTATTCTAGAATGTTGTATTTATTACTCAAACATAATATTGCAGTATAGAGAAATATAAGCCTGGTGTGAGAGCAGAGAGCTCATACCAGGAGGTGTCCTCCTATCAGGAGATATAGGATGTAGCACATTGGAATACAGACATGGGATGAGAAGGGATGGGACACAGGCTGGACATGAGACTTCTTGGCTATAAGCAACTTTCCACATGCTAATTAAAAAAATGCGGACTGGAGCTAGACATAACTGGCTTAGTTTTAGGAGGAATAAAGAGAACTTGGATATCTAACAGTATATAATATCCACAAAAGGCAACATATATATTAAGATGTAACATGGAGATGCAGACTAATGGAAAAAGTAAGATTTGAAAAGCGTGTTAGAAAACATATAAGAATGGACCTAGATGAATCTAAGGCATGTAAGAAAGAAGAAGGAAGAAGCAAGGAAGAAGTAGAAAAAGAGTATCAGCTTTAGCTGCTTCCCCATGAGAACCCCAGATGGAGATGACTTATAACAGACCACCAGCAGCACCAGAATTAAGTAATGGATTTTACAACCCAGGGGGGCCATGGAAAGGTGAACATAAAATCAGGAAAATGGGTAGAAACTAGGACTTAAATATTTAAAAATTCTCACAACTATTATTATTATTAAATATTTTTTCTAAATACAAATATTCTTCGTCCTTCTTAAAAACAATTAGATGTGGACTTAGGTCTTAGATTACAATGTTAAGATATCTATTATACTCCAAATAAATTACTGCATTTGTAGAGTGTGTTTCCTCCTTTTCCACATGAAAAGATTTTGAGTACTAACAGTTTTCAATCAGACTAAATTAGAAAGCTTTAACTTCTGGTTCAATGTCCACATCTCAAATCATAGCTTAACACCACAAGGTTAAACCCAACATATTATCAGTGTCAAACTGTTGATATTTTGTTGCAAGATTATCTGTATAATTCTTCTATGCTAATGGTCTGTTTAAAGGGAAAAAATAGAGAAATGCCAATATACAGCTAATGAACAACATGAGACCCCTTCTCCAGTATTATTACAGAATCATAAAACCGTAGAAAGGCTTGGGTTGGAAGAGACCTTAAGTATCATCTAGTTTCAACCCCTCTGCCATGGGCAGGAATGCCACCTACTAGATCAAGTTGCTCAGGGTCCCATCCAACCTGACCTTGAACACTTCCAGGGATGGGGCATCCAAAGCTTCTCTGGGCAACCTGTGCCAAGGCCTCACCACCCTCTGAGTAAAGAATTTATTCCCAACATCTAATCTAAATCTCTTCTATTTTACTTTAAAACCATTCCCGTTGTCCTATCACTATCTACCCATGTAAAAATTCCCTCTCCCTCTTTTTTATAAGCCCCCTTCTGGAAGGCAGAAGCTTCTACAAGGTTTCCTCAGTCTTCTCTTCTTCTGCCTGAACAACCCGAACTGTCGCAGTCTGTCCTTGTAGGAGAGGTGGTCCATCCTTCTCATCCTCTTCCTGGCCCTCTCCATGGACTCTCCAACAGGTCCATGTCTTTCTTGTGCTAAGGACCCCAAAGCTGGATGCAGCACCCCAGGTGGGGTCTCAGACAAGCCCAGTAGGGAGGGAGAATCACCCCCTTTGAACTCTTGACATATGGATTCCTGAGATAAATTATATGTCCTCAGACTTCGATTAGCACTTAACAGTACAATCTTTCTGTATCTTCCACGGATTGGTATCCTGTTCTTAAGAATCTAAATGTCGGGTTTTGGTTTTGTTTGTTTGCGGATTGTGGTTCTGNTGCAGCACCCCAGGTGGGGTCTCAGACAAGCCCAGTAGGGAGGGAGAATCACCCCCTTTGAACTCTTGACATATGGATTCCTGAGATAAGTTATATGTCTTCAGACTTCGATTAACAGTTAACAGTACAATCTTTCTGTATCTTCCACGGATTGGTATCCTGTTCTTAAGAATCTAAATGTCGGGTTTTGGTTTTGTTTGTTTGTGGGTTGTGGTTCCGTTGTTTGTTTTTGTTTTGGGGTTTTTGTTTGTTTTTGTTTTCTTTGTTTGTTTGGGTTTTTGTTTGGGTTTTAAATTAAATTACTTTGTATTAGTTATGGTTCCGAAGAAAACTGATGGAGGAATATTTCTGCAAACAGATACCAACATATGGAATAAAGCTCATAGATGCTTCCTAAGAAATACAGAAATCTGTATTAACCAAGGGTACAAAGGGCGAGGAAGCAAAATTTATTTGCAATAATGCTTTTCATATTGATGTCATAAGTATGTAGCTTTCAGGAAGGCATTCCCAATGCAGATGGAACTTCATCTAGGGACCTGCAAGCATCCTCAGTTGCTGTTGAAAGGAATTAATCTAGAGAAAATAAATGCACTTCAGGGAACATTTGTAATTATAGTATTTGGAACATATAAAGAACTTACCAAGGAGGACACCTTTTTGGCACTAATGCTGTGAACTAGAATCACTAACTTTGATTTTCTAATCTGAATTTTATATTTACCTCATTCATGTTCTTTTCCTATTACTTGAAATGAAAGACTAAGTTAAGGAGAAAACAAATCATTGTTATTAATGAATTCTCACTATACAAAGCCTAGGATTTTTTAGATTTCGTGACTAGGTTTTTATCATGGAACTCCATCTACTATGAAGAAGTAAGTCCTTGTAAGCCATTTTCCATAAATGTCTTTATTTACTAAAACTTTACCAGTATTTATGTGTGCAGGGAAAAAAAATCAGAGTTTTAAATTATAAAAAAATTCAAAGGTTTGTCATATATCAGACACATAGTGAGAAGAGGGATTTGCAAGTTAAGAAAAATCACACTAATTATAATCAGGGGCAAAAGACTTCAAAGGCATGATATCTAATAGAAATAGCAGAAACAAAAACTAAATTACGGTTCCCAAAAACCTTTTATGCATATGCCAACCAAGGAAGGTATCTTGACCTTAATATAGAGAAAATATTAAACTAATAAAAACTGTGCTGTCAAAAGAAGAGCAATTGTACTGGCAAGTATTAAATCAACTGCCTTAGCTAACTCCTCAGTCCTTCAAATTAGCACAGTCTTTTAGTTCTGCAATGACTTCATAATTCCAGTTTAACAAAGGAAAAAGTCAATTTATGCATGTCTGGTATTTCAGCTTTCCTTTTGTGCAGGTGCACATTTGTAATTCTTCATATATTGATCCTTATATTCGGGAATTTGAAAGTAGGGAAAAAATTGACTGAATTTCTACCTGA
This sequence comes from Pachyramphus minor, assembly GCA_013397135.1. Taxonomy (NCBI): domain Eukaryota; kingdom Metazoa; phylum Chordata; class Aves; order Passeriformes; family Tyrannidae; genus Pachyramphus; species Pachyramphus minor. The sequence continues at coordinate 100,543 of VYXB01000464.1, read as the reverse complement.
ATATTTTTCTTCAATATATGCCATAATAAATATTTTCAAAACTTGGTATTGTGAAGCTCAGCCTTCCTTTCCTTTAAATTATTAGAACTGTTAGTGTTTTAAAAGTTGCATATAGGAGCCCTGTATGTAAGCCAAGGTGTTACATGGTTCAGAAGAATCCTTGAACTGAAGCTGTTACAAATAAGGCTTTAGACAACGGATTACAGGGAGACACTATCAAATCAAAGGTACAATGAAACACCTAATATTATAAATCACAAAAAATCAATTTGCATCCTTTTAAAAATATTAAGGCTGGACAGTGCACAGTAGGAACATAATAGGTTTATTTCTGCTTGTTTGACAACTATGTCACAAAAACTAGCAGAAAATTTAGTAATTGCTTTAAAAAGGAAATTTACTTTCCTGGTGGAAAGTGTTGGCAGCTAATTCCCTGTTTTCTTTTATAGATAGCTTACCAGCTAGTATAATTTACAGCAAATCCACAGACACTTGCTATCAGGATCCATGTTTAGTATAATCTCTCAAAACAAATTCTAAGTAAAGTTGGAGACTATGCAGTGACTCCTTTAGTACTGTGTGATCCACCAAAATTCTATTTTCCTTCCCAAGTGCAGTGTTAGCTGTGCATAGGCTTCATGCTGGTGCAGGGGAGCAAGGGTAAGTCTAAGCAAAGTCTGAAATACAGGACAATTTGAGATTGGCTCACAGGGATGATGTGCAGTCACTACCCAGATCTCTGCTGTTCTGTTGTTGTTCTTGTGGGCTTTTTTAAAGTAATTTATAGCCATGACGACCTCTGGACAACCTCCACAAAAAAAGGCAAAAATGTGCTCTCTTTTCTCATTGCCTTTGAAGAACAACGGAGACCAGCTGTGTCCTTTTCTTATGATTTCTTGTAAACTGCCTTGCATATTGAGAACACTAGAGAATGAATACATTGACCTTAGTAATAAAATGAAAAAGGAGTTGCTTTTTCATTCTCAGGGGAGAGCCCTGAAGTTTTCCTTCTTTTTAGATAAGAATTTTCTTGTCTCTTAATTACTAGTCAATTAAATCGGGTGGAAAGATGGTTTTGCTTGTTTGTTTGTTTGTTTTTTTTTTTTTTGGTGGTGCATTGTTTTCAAATTAATTTAAAAGATCATATCTTTGGAGAAAAAGATGACACTTGGAAGCGTTTTACTGGGAAACTTGGACATAATTAAGGGGCAGAGATAGAGGTAAGACCATTCTATTTGCATTGGTCAGCAAGATGCAGGAGGGAGCTGCTAGAAATGGAGTGTGAATAACTGATGGAGAGTCAAGACAATGGTGGCTATACAAGTCTCCACAAGTGTGACTATCAGTCACTGTACATAACAAGATGGATCTTGAACTCTTTCAGGCAGTAGATTTCAGCCTGCAGTACTCTGTCATTTCCTCATCTGCATGTGCCACTGTTTGCATGCTCTTTCACAGGAAGGCTGTCAAAATCTCCGTTTAGCAAAAGAACATAGCGGTAACCATGAAGATAATGTTCAAAATGCTGAATTTCACAGAAAAGGGAGTATTTTCAAATGCTCTTCACAGTTTATACATGTGTGAGATGCCCTGCGTCTTAGAAATTTTCTGAGTGCTGCGCTGAGCAAAAATACTACAGCTTCCCTGTGACAAGGTTTGTACAGTTCCCTCAAAATCACACTGGGGGAAAGCATTTATTTAGTTCCACTGTAAAATCTCTGCAGTTCCCAGAATTCCTAACAGTGACTGCTGCTTGGCTGCATCACAGAAATAGTACTAAACAAAAAAAAACCACCTGAGTCACTGTGCTGAAATTATTAATGGAAAAATTCACATTGTGTCATTATACTTCCTTGCCTCATACAGTCTCATGCTGATGGATAGTCTATACTTAGTCATTTAAAATGTAAGGAAATAGGGGGTGGGAATGATGGTTAACCTTGAAATCATATTGCATTTTGGAAATGCCTGTGAACCTTGACAAGAAAAAGTGAAACATTTCCCTTTTTTTTTTCTTGTTTGCCTTATGAGAAACTTTGGTAAAATTTTAACATTTTCATACTCTTTACAACACCCAAAATCATATGAAGAAAAAGTCCCTCTGACCAGCAGGTATTTGCATTGGTCATGACACGTATTGTGTTGCATAAGGCACAAAAGTGATGGATGATTATCATTTATGAGGGTTTCCAGCACTTAATACTTGTTATCTTCACCATTACCTTAAATACAAATGTTTCATCATCTTTTTATAACACACAATTTTACCATTTGCTTAAAAGAGACCACAATATAATAACTAAGATATATTTTACCAAGACATTACCTGTAAGTTCTACAAGGTAGACTCCAGATCTGGAAGTAATTCTGCAGATCCTTGCACTTTTAAGTGTCTCTGTAACATCACTAGGACTCCCTGGGGGCCATTTCCATGGAGTGTATTGAAATATATCTCTATCTTTTCTGTGTCTGAGCAAATATTTGGTAAATTGCCTACGTTACAAAGAGGTACAAAAAGTTTTTTGCCCTTTTCATCAACGTGTTTATTGGTAGGAATTTAAGTATTTAGATATTACTTAGAGAATAATTAAATATTTTTTAAAAACTTTTCAAATTTCTTTTGTGTTTGGCAGTTGCATATTCTTATAAAGATCTTTCTCTAGTTTTCCTATGTAAGCACTGAACAGTGTTATCAAATCAAATATGTTATTTTAAACTAATATTAATCTTTTGTTTTTGTCAGTTAAATCTGACGTATCATCGTGGTTCCCTCTGTTCCCTATTTCTTGTGTAAATAGCACTATTGTAGTATAGATGAAGAATGTTAATTGGATATATTTGTAAAAATATTTCTTATATATATATGCAAAAAACTGTTGAAAAATACCTACCGAAAACACAAATTAAACAACAGTAAAACAGACCACATAGAGTAATTTTTAAGGGAGTGCAATTCCTGGGAAGATACAGCCCAGGATGAGATCTGTCTTTCTTGCTGCAGTGACATACTGCTGATTCATGTTCAGCTTGTTGCCCACCAGGACCTCAAGGTCCCTTTCAGCAAGGCTGCTCCACAGCCTCACACATCCTAGCCTGTGGTGGGTTTTTTGGTTATTTCATCCCAGATGCAGGAATCTGCACTTGTCTTTTATAAACTCCATACTGTTCTTGCCAGCTCACTCTTCCAGCCTGCCAGGTCTCCTCTCTGTGGGATGTCTTGCCCTTTTGATGTGTTCACCTCACCATCCAGTTCCGCGTCTTCAGCGAACTTGGTGAGGGTACTTTCAATCCCATCATCAACGTAATTTGTGAATATGGGGCCCAATATCAATCCTGCATGTGACAGGTTGCCAACCGGAGTAAAAGCCATTGTTTACCACTTTTTGGTAAACTTTTTGTCTTATGTACCTCCCATACCACCCATCCAATCTGTATCTTTCCAGTTTGTCAAGGTGAGGCTGTCAGAAACAGTGCTGAACACTTTGCTGAAGTCCAGGTAAAGACACTAAGAAAGAAGGTATTTTTATGTCTCTGCAACATCAGTAAAGGTAATTTGGAGTATTGATATGTCATAAATCCGAGAAGAGAACAGATAAAAGCTTAAAACACACATTATGGTTGGTTGTATAGCAAAGTATTATGTAGGAAAACTCAGTACATGTGGCTTACTATAGAATAAAAATAAATAAAAATTAAGAAGTAATTAGGTTACAGTGTACAACTGCCTTCACACAAAGATATGCTGGACACTGTAAGTCTCTGGAGTCTAGTAGCCAAAGGCAAAAGAAAAACCAATCAAGAGAAATTAAAATCATAACTAAGGATAAATACATATGTTCTATATGTAGTTCAGGTTTGAAATTCTGCTAGTCAGAAATCTATATTCTTTTCCTATTGATTTCCCTAAACGAACTTTATGTTTTTCTAATTTAGCTCTTTCATAAATTCAGCCCTAGGTAGATTAAGGTCTGTCCTACATTTAACAAACACTTATGTAACCTATCAATAAAGAAAAACATTTTCTCAATCAACTCAGAGGTATTACTCAAATTTAGCTTTAGAATTTAGAGGGAGCTTCATTGAACAATTTTTTCTCTTTGGAGTTAGGATGTCATAGCAACCCTGTGTTTGAGTTCAAAGGATCTGCACTGCCACAGGAGGTCCTATTCATACTGAGCCTCAAATAGGCACTCAAATGGTAATTATCTGATTCTAGAAAGGCATTTGTTAAGTATCCATAGCACTGAGCTTGTCAAAACCTTGCAGATACTGTATTTGTAGAAGCGGTTTAGAAAGTATGAGAGGTAAAAAGTGAGTGCCAGCTTTGAAACCTATCATCCAACAATAAAACCTCCCTGTTCTTATATCCATGAATTGCATTCTGCTCCGTCATCACAAGTTCTTTTTTTTCATTCCTTTTCTATAGTACCATCATGGCCTTTCCATCCTTTCTTCTTGCTTCTCTTCTAGTTTTAAGGTCTGAGCCTTTTTCCTCTACTTAAAGTTTTCACATCCTCTTGATCCAGCACCCTATCTGCCCTAGGCATTTCATATTATCAGATCCTGTAAGGCAAGAGGAGCAAAAAACAATCCTTTGTCATTGCAGATGTCATGCTGCTTTGGTTTGCTACTGTATTAATTTTGTTATTGGAAAGAGCAGAGGGAAGTGAAGAAGATCAGTATGCTGAACATTGTTTCACAGCATGAACAGGTGTTAACAGGAGTCAGGGATATAAAAATGAAGAAACAGGAATATTACTTAGTCCAACCTTGTCTTGTGTTTGTTCCTTTGGAAACACCCTTACCTGAAATATGCACAAAATAAACATTTTACAATAAAAACAATCAAACAAAGCAATGGGAAAAAAACCAAAACCCCAAGAAATAATATTTTTGCAAAAATAAAGGTGTATCATGAAATATACACGGTGCTGCTGAGACAGTGATTTTTTTCCTTATTATGAGGTGCAGTGGAAGAGCAAATTCCAATTCAGGAACCCAAGGGGAAGTAGGCCCTGTCGTGCAACATATTTCAGAGTATGTTTGTAAGGAATTGGTTACACTGGAACACTATCTGTTTTTAAAACACTGTTTCATAGAATCACAGAATCACTTACATTGGAAAAGACCTTTGAGATCATCAAATCCAACCATAAACCTAACACTGCCAAGCCCACCACTAAACCATTGCCCTAAGCACCACATCTACAGGTCTTTCCCAGGGGTGGTGACTCAGTTAAAAAAAAAAAAAAAAAAAAAAAGCAAATCCCACAATTTCACTAAAATTTTCAGTTTCAATAATGTACAATTTAGTTAGTTCTCAATACTTACATGGAATGGCATCCACCATTTATGTGACCCCCATAGTAGTAAACTTTTAATTTTTCCCCATTTTTCATTTGGGAAAAATGAAAAGCAGTTCTTGAAAGAAAATGGCAGACCATATTTCATATTCTGGTGAAGAAGCATATATGCATGCCTAGGTAGAAAATAAGTTGATGATTCTCTTAATATTTTCTATAACACTTCCAAACAGAAGTGTTAATAGAATATCTTCCAACCTCAAGGATATCAGGCAAAATTATTTTCAATCTGTTTTGTCTACTTCAATTAAAATTGTAGCTGATAAAATTGTTATAAAAATGAAACTTGGTTCAACATACATTTTAGATTGCATGACCTGTGCTCTTGAACCACTTGACTGGTATAATGGTAGTACATAAGCTAATTTTAGGATGGTTTTCTATTCAGTCACTATTAGAGGAAGTTGTGTGTGTGTGTGTAAGAGTGTGTGTTTTTTAGTGAAACGTATTCCATCAGAAAATGCTGCTTCATAGAAATTATGTGTTCCACAGAAACATTAATTCCAACAAAGACTGGACAGATAATCTTTTAAAGAATTCAAAATAGGGAGAAATATTTGTTTTTTTGTTTTATAATATGCTTTAAAGCATGAATGACAAATACATTGACATCAAATTTTTTAATCAACATTTAACATTGTCAATTTTATATCAATTAAAAATCTTAGTATTTCTGACTTTCCTAACAGGGTTCCACTATTATAATATTTTGTAGTGTATACAATATATAAAATAGAGTTCCACAATCCCTTTCATGTAATGGTAAATAATGTGCTGAGGAAGCTTTCCTTTTAAGAGATAATGACCAGAGCATTCTGTGTATAAAGCTTTTTGTACACAGGACACATAGTAAGATGGTGTGGAAACAATCAATGCTGGCATAACAGAGGGTGACAAAAGACAGATGTCAAGCAATATGACAATGCAGCATAATGGGAACAGGGAAAAGTGAAAAGCTAAAGCATGAAGTCTTCCCTTCCAGTACATAAACAGAAGGGCAGTAATTTGGGAGAGTGAGAGGCATGTTTACAGTCAAGAGTGCACTGAAGCTCTAGGTCTGGACATGAATCTATCAAATTTGTCCAAGCATGTTTTATGGTATTTCAGCTTTTCCAAATCAAGCTGTAAAGCAGCAAGGAAATAAATACTCTCAAACCCTAAAAGGAGCATAAGGATGGATTCTAAACATAAGCACAATTTTAAAGGTCTATCCCTGCATTCTTTGTGAAAGGATTCATCAAAAAATTTTTTTATGAAATGAAATCAAAATAGGTCCTTATAAATATTGTTAAAAGACTGCACTTACAAGCACAAAAGGAAAGGCAGTTAAAATGCACATCTTGTTTTGTTTTCTCTTTGTTGTCTTCTGTGCTAAATACTGCAGGTGACATCAGACAAACCTGGTAAAAAGAAACATACACTGCAATACCTTGCACAACAGGGCCACTGCAGATGGAGATAACAATTTTCCCTCTAAGTTAATGCCATGCAGATACCTGAGTACAAAAAGAACCAGTTCTATATAAATTCAATTTGATGAGAATTCAATACAAAGAAGACTCAGTATGAATGTTAGATATATTGCATTAGGTTCCTGTTTTGAGACCAAAGAAAACCTTGCCTATTTATTTCTTTTAACACTGGCTAAAAACAAGTCTTTGAATGGATTTACAGAATCCATATCTGCGCTGATCCTGAAGGAATCAAAAGCAATTACCAGAAAATGATAAAATAAAAAGAATAAGGGACAGATTCACATCAAACACTTTTTATTCAGGAAACGGTAGGACCAGACATGCTGGCTGTGTTCCAGTTTCAGTACCTGTTTTCATTCTAAATTATTTTGATTCTCTCTTCCTGTAATTAAATATATTGTAAGTGGGGTGCTAGAGACACCTTATCTCTGCAATAAAGTAATTCCCCCATTAATGGAAAGATAAGAGGGGGAAAAAAGTGGAATGAAACTGGTGCTTAGCCATGAATTAAGGCCTACACAAGTACAGCAGTGAGACATTAATTTAGTTTGTGTTTTTCTTTCTCTCCCCTCAAATTTTCCACTTAACATTTCTGTTTGTGATTTTATCTTAGGAAAAACAGTAGCTACTTCTATTAGCATGAAACAGAGACATTTTGAGCTAGAAAGTTGTCAAGAAAATACTATGTTTCAGACCTTATTAATCTGTAAACTAAACATTCTAATAAAATAGATTGTTAATGTTTTCCACGTCTACAGTGTTATATGAAGCTCTCTCTTATGTAACCAAGTACTTCAGNATATCAGTAAAGACACTACAATATAAAGCTTAGTGTGTTCTTGGAAAATGTCGTGAGAATCTGAGTAACTGCTCAGGCCTGTATAACACCTCTATTCTGCTCAGCTTCATTGGTCGTGTGTTAAATGATAGTTCAACAAAATCTGCACTACACTACTGACTAAGGATAAGATTTTGTAGCAACTGATGTAAAGTTAAGGTGAAATATATAATATGGTAGGCAGGATGAATAACTCATTCAGGAACATAGAAAGAAATACAAAATATAAAGGAAAAATGCCCAGCAACCAAGACAGGAAAAAAAAAAAAGGCAACATGTAGAATAAATACACACCTGCAATAGATCCTCTACAGTGGGACTCAGACACAGACATCTCCAATATGCACACTGTGCAATAAAGAAAATGCCAACCATCCAACTACCTTATTTACAATCATGCTATTGGATCAATGACCCATTTCAGCTGCACTGTAAAGCCAGCAGCAATGTAATCCCAACAGTACAAAGCTCTAACAGCCTGGAAGATTGTGACTAAAGGTTAGGAGACGTACAATAAAACCATTCTGTGGTGGGTGGAAAAATTCAGTCTCTCAGTAAAAAACTCCCAGAACAAGATATGTTTCTGCATTGAGTTTACAACAGCTGACACACCAAGGTGCTGAAAAAGGGAGGACATCACTGTAGTTTCTGTTTAGCTTTCTAACAGAATATGGACAGAATACATCGTCTCAGTAAATTCACATGGAGGGCAAGCTGCCTTGTGTACGTCAACAGAAATGNATGTTTTCCACGTCTACAGTGTTATATGAAGCTCTCTCTTATGTAACCAAGTACTTCAGTCATGTCTTTAATGCAAAAGCTTGGTCCCTGTTCCCATCCTTTGAAACTTTGGTACTGGGAGTCCAAAGCAGTACGGAAAAATCCATACATCCTCACTCTGTAGAGTCATTTCCTCTCTTTCTTATCAATGTTGGCTAATGGAACTTGCATGGAAAAGCTGAGGCTTCTAGAGACTGAAACTGAGTGTATATACTGTTCTGCTTCTAATAGTCCCATTTTGGTAAGAAAAGCTCTAAAAATAAAATAAAACAAAACCCTTAGTTTGGTGCAGCAGACAATGCATGAAACATGGTATTGAAAGCCATAAATAAGGAGATCTACTAAAAGAAAAGCACAATTAACAGTCAAACTACACTGCATTTAAAAACTCAGACTAGAAAACAGAAAAACTAAGCCTACATGGCAAACCAGATTTCAAAACAAGGAGAAAAGAGAAAGGAAAACAAAACATTGTAAGCGGTACCAAGAAATGAGTCTGCATGGAAAATAAAGATAAGTTGGTATTTCACTGAAGAAGTAGTGAGAAGTGGCTAAAACTGATGCTAGAAATAAGCCTGAAAGCCTTATTTACAGCTGGTAAAGGTGTATAATGAGTGATGTAACTCTCAAGACAGTGATCCAATTTTTCACTTGAAACGAAGAATCAAAAAGAACACAGACTAGTTAAAGCTGACCTTTAAAGAAAGGAATTATTCAGCTTCCTTAGTTAGAGGCAGACTCACCATCTAGCAGGACCAATGGTTCTGAGAAAGAAATCAAAGAGAACAGTTAGATACAATAAAGAAACTTCTTCCAATAACCAAAGGCAACTGAANTAGAAAGCCTGTGAGGAAGAAGCACGTTTCATCCCTTTACACTAGCACAACACTCATCAGCAGACTTGTAATAAAACTTTTAAATAAACAAGGATCTACATTGAGACATACATTCTGATTTAACCATGGCAACATCATTCGCAGTGCTTATGACACTAAATGTGTTCAGTGATTTTACACATGATGTGTCAATTTTCCTCATGCCTTCTTAGTAGATATCATAGGACAGGAATACACATGTAAGGCTTTTCTTATAAAACAAAAGAATAGATTACAGATGAAGATCTCATCTTGTAACAGAAAGAAAAAATAAAAAAAAAAAACGCAGTGCAGGACTATGGACAACCATAAGGTATCCACACCTCAGCCACTCCTTACTCTTAAATGGCTACCAACATGTGAATAGCTTTTTTAATTATTATTTTATTTTTTTTTTCCATCTTTAAGTCTGTAAATATTAAGTTTGGAAAATCTGTTTGATGCTGAAGAAGGAAGCAACAATCCAGAGAAAGGAGAAGTTTCAGTCAGTCCAGAAATTTTACAGTTGGCTGACTGAAATAACAAGGAGTTGGACATGCCCTTCGCACATAGATAGTCTGGAGCTCTGCCTAACATTCAGGTTGGGTGTCTTGAAAAGCACTTAATGAAAGACACATATGCCTAGTTATGGGTACACAAATGAATTACTACTGGACTGCAACAATTTATAAGTAGGAGGCATTCCTACAGAGGTTGTACCTCTGTATTTGATAAACCTCAATGGATGCCAGAGGGTTTTTCAATCACCCTTTGGACTGATGTGAATTTTTATGATTTTTTTTCAACCTTAATACACATGATATAAAGAACCCAAAAAGGGATACCTGCTGAATTCGGGGAGCTTACAGCCAGAGAAACTGAGAAGCACTAGAGAAAGCCTGGATATAAAAGGTTTAGAGAGTACATTCACTGAGAGAAAAAACAACTATTTTTCCAGATTTTGTGGGTGTATATGAGGATCATTTGAAGCCTTCAAGTAGCTAATAACCAAAGTTATTGCAAGTGTAAGAATACTTATACACAGTAAAAAAAGAGGTTTAAAGAGACACTTTTACTGGTACTGGGTGCTAATAAAACAGTGAGAGTTAAAGTGTACTTTCGAAATTATCAAAATATGGTCAGCTTTGCATTTGTGAAACTTCCTCTGACTACCTTGAATACCTTCACAAGGTTGTTTTAAGGACTTGCTCAGACATGCAGGAAATCTATGTACTAGCAGGGAACTAAATTAGGGTTTCTTAGAGTCTAGTTTGTTTTTTAACCACTAGCTCTTTTTCTGAATGGGAACAATTATAATCAAGGTAATGGCATTATCACAAAATTTTTGGAGAATCTAATATCCATAACACACATTTACTCAATCTTAAAACTGCCTTTTCCTTCAAGAATATTTTTAAATCTTCTCTGTAGCAGAGATATTATAGAGATGCTTCCATATATTTTAAAGTATGATTTAATAGGGATGGACTATGGGAATTGGACAACATTTATAATAGCATCTTTACCGTTGAACTGAACAGCAGCAAAACTTTTGCTATTCCCACAGTATTGTAACCAAGATGAAATATCTTCGGGGTTTACAGTGACAAAATATACATGATGACTGTCACTGTTTCGGGTAGTTTGATAAGTCCTGTCAAACAGAAAATTACACAAATATTGGTTCTCTATTAACTATTAAGTACATGTCCAGAAATGTCACTGAATTCTAAAAATTATGGATATCCATAGCATTCAACAAATGTAGTATGTGACCTTTACTGAGCAATGATCTCTATAGTAAAATACTTGTTGAACTGGGTCATGGAATGAGGTTGTTTGTGGCAAAGTTCATGGTATTGTAACATCATGCTTTGGAGGTAGAAAGAGAGTAGGTCAAATCTCTTATTTAAATCACATTGTCTATTTCATCTATACATTCCTTAATAATCATAATGATTACACCTACATAAGATTAATAATCAATGTTTCTCTTTGTTTTAGGTAAACTGTTTCTATGAAGATCAAGCACTAGAACTTTTTAATTCAACAATAACAGTATTCTCAGTAACCATAGGGTACTTTTCACTTGATGTTTTGCAATTTGCCAGGCTTAGAATAAAAAGTAACTGGCCTGACTGCTTAAAGGGACTGCCCTCATCAACTGATTTTATTCTGTCACAGTAGTTACACTAAACAGTGGAGAGATCTTTTCATTCTGAGTGACAGAATCAAAAAAGTCATTGGAATATTTTCTCTACTGTTTTTTGAGCTACTGAGATTCAAAAATCCGAGTGCTTGCTACTTATGAGTGTGTTGACAGCAAAGCACTAGACAGCACATTTCAAAAAGCTCTTCTAACATGAATAAATACATAATATAAGCAAAAAAATCCCTCTAGACATCAACTACATAGCTGTGCCACTTTCTTTACTCTCACCCACTATTAGACTAGACTGTTTATTTGAGGATGATTTGAACCCAAATTGCAGACTTTTATTGTTTTTTCAAAGAAAGAAAATAAATGGAGAGCACATTAAGGGCCTAATCCCTTCCTCTCTCATATCTAAATACATTGTATACTGCTGAATATGAAAAAGTGTTCAGAATTACTGTTCACAGATCAACCCAGATGAGTGGAGGCAGCTGGGAAAAAAAACCTCTATACTTGTAAAAAGGATATTCAGGTCATTGTCATGTTCCCAGATTTTATGAAAACACAGCATATGTCAACAGTCTAAGAGAAATTGAAAACCTGCACTTTTGGGAAAGAGGTCTATTAAAACAGTTCAGGAATCCACTGTTGCTGCCTTCTAGACACAGTTAAACAAATAAGAAAAAATAATATAAAACAAGTATTTTTATGTGCAACATCAAAACAATATAGGTTTGAATTTACTGACTTACTCAGAAACTAACCTGGATATTAATGGATCATGTAGTTGTGGAAATAGATTGAAACTGTAATCCTTAATTGGCACTAGATAATACTAAAGAAGCTGTCTTACACGTAAGTGAATGAGTAACATAAGAACATATCTTGTAAGTCTAAAAAGACATAAGGATAATTTACAATATTTTTCCTGTTTCATAAATTTTTCCTATTGAAGTAAAATTATTGCTTCTAGCATGTTTCCTTGTCTTTAAACTCCTTACTTCATAGGTCATNAAGGGGAGATACAAAAATGGGGAAAGCTATAAATTTTAACTAAAAGCAGACAATAGGCAAAGGGGTTGCAATCAGCGAATAGGAAAGAGGCTAATACTAATTTAAACTGCAGATTATATATAAAGTAAGATTTTTTTCTAACAACATTGTCAATAAATTGAATAAACACAATACTTTTATAATATGAAAGAAAGTCTCTGAGGTAGGAAGTTATTTGTTGTCCAGTAGTTTAGCTGCATTTCAAAGCTGTCTTTTCTTCAGTTCTCTTTTTCATCAGATGATTTCTTCTGCCATATATAAACTTCTTGTGGGGTATTTCCAACAATTCTTCAAAGGAAAAATTAAAAATTCTTATAGTAGTCATAAATTTGTCCATCTATGAATTGAAAAGACACTTAGGACAATTTTGGTTCATGTGATTTAAAATTGTGTACTGGTTCATGGTTTAACTTTTACCATTTTTTTTCCAGAGAGTGGCTTTGTTTGGATTTTTCCAACATGTATAGTTTCTACTTGTTGGGATTTTTATAATACTCTTCAATTCTTCCAGATTGCTTTATCCTTTTTCAAATTTATTCATGTTAGTATGCAAAGTCACATCATATGTGAACATATACTCAAAAAGCACAGTTATTATCTGAAAAGCTTCAAAATGTGAATTTTTACAGCTACAAAGCTAAAGCTATAAATAGATGGCTCCACTTAATTTATAAAGTGAATGATAATATGTTCATAAAAATAATTAATATTTACTATACTTACTCTCATTCTTTTTATCCATAAAAATGACTGATCATATTTCTGGGTTTTATTAGGCAATTTGCCTGTACCTTAGACTTTTAACATCGCTGGAATCAGAGATGTTAGTGCCAGGTTTTAATGCTTGGGTTTTTTTGTTGGTTTTGGTTTTGGTTTTGTTTTCGCAGCAGTCAGCTTCTCTGTTAAAATTCAGTGGTTAGTAATTTTTACCCTGCTTGAAAAACTTTTGCTGTAACACACTGCTGGTTATCCAACAGGGAGATCAAATGTGCTACCCACTGGATGAGTACTTGGCAACAAAAAAACTCATAAGAAACAGGTCTGTTTTTAAATGGCCGTTCTGAAGAAAATTTTTGAATGTCCTGAAATGTCACATCATTCTACTCTCAAGGATTACTCTTTAAGTTGTATTTTTCCGAATTAAAAAATCTGTGCCTACTGTGCTACCTTCAAAGTAATTTTCAGTGTAAATCTTTGCAATTCTTTTTGGAGTTCGCAACTGCCTAAAATTGAGTTTACTTGACATCTTATTTGGGGTTTGCAGTAGTGACTCCAAATACCAAAAATATGAATGAAGGTAAAAAAGTCCATTTTAAGGAGTACTAAAAAGATTGTACTTTGCATCAGGATAGTCTCAGCAAAGCTTCATGGATAATAGACTGAACAGGTTAATCTTGTAGATTGTTGGTAGATTGTAATCTTGTAGATTGGTTCAAAATCAGTTTAAAATTTCCTGTATCAAATCCATTATTACACCTCATCTGCACCTTCCTTTATGCTAATACAACTGTTATTGAGGCCATACTCTGGGGAAAAAAAAAGAAAATAACTTTTAGCAATTAAAATAACCCACCTTTGGAGTTATTAAAGATGAACCATTTCAGTTATGGTTTGGTTTGTAACACAGTAGCACAGCCTGCACACAGTAATATTAACACAGTTGTTGTGGCAGTGATAAATAGTCAGAGGAGGAGCAGGGTCTTCATTATCTGGCTTTGCCATCAAAACCAAGAACTGGATACATGCCAGCCTTCCTGATTCAGCCTTGAAGGCTGACAGAAGCAGATACAAGTGTGGAGAGGAAGAGAGGGCCCAGTTTTACAGAAACTTCAATGACTGGGCAGGCAGGGAGATGCAAAAATGAGACTTATATATACCTCAAGGATTCTAGCTATTCTTTTTATTACTGAGCATATAGACCTTATTTTGGCACTGATTGTAAGCAGAAATGAAACCAAAATGATGGTTCCAAATCTGATTGCATTCAGACTATAAGAAGAGTTTGAAAGGCAAATCTAAAATGCAAATCTTTTGGCTTAAATAATTTCTGTGTTCTGCAATAAGCAATGATGAAAACTGCCTCAAGCTATATTTATTTAAAATGTGTAAAATGTTAGTGTAAGACAAATCTCAAGCAGAGAGGGCGTTGGCAAACAATAAGAGCAAAAATGCAATTAAGGTTAAATAAATGTTAGTTTTGTCTCTAATGATCTTTGTTATTTGTTGCATTCAATGGTACAGTAGAGAATTTTTTAAAAGTTTTTTATTAGATACAATGCATTTTATTTGTTTCTGTTTGAGTTTCATTACAGTAATTATTGTAGGAATCTGAACAAACAATGTAAGTCATCACTTAACAAAAAATGGGCTTGTATGTTTCACATAAAAATTTCATTGTATTATCCTCATCTAAAAAATTATGAGCAATTTTGACATTAAAGAGAGAAGAAAATACATCTCCTTAATAAACACGAGTATGTGCTAAATCAGACTAATTTATTCCTCCTATTACTTAAAATAATAAGAGATGCAACAGCTATAGAACCTCTATCATCCAGCATTCAAAGAACAGTAAACGTAGGGTGAAAAATCCAAAAAAGTTCTTTTGTATTTTTTCATATTTTTAGCCATAGAAATAGCATAAATAAACATTCAGCTGAAGAGAACAAATTTCTTTTTACTCAGAACCAAAGACCTGTGTCTTTCAGCTCTCTGAAATACAGAATTGGCTTAGTTAGATGTTTTTCATATAAAAATCTTTATAGAATGACAAAAAGATAAGTAAATACATATAAACTACTTTTCAGGAAGTCACAGGTAATTTCAGCCAACATTCCTAGGGAAGCTTATTTGATGAAACACGCATTTGTTATCATATTGATGCTTGATTTTGCTTCTCATTCAAAAATAACCTATGCAAGTTTATCAAAGAGAGCTATGCACGTGGGGTCCAAACTTCAGGCATTTGTGGACTCTCTATAGAGTTCAGTTTCCAAATTTTTAAAGCTCTCCATACTTTTTCCTTCTCTTCACAACTTATTTAATTTAAAACCATAAAAATTTAGATTACTGAATAATTTGGGTAAGAGGGGATTTCTAAAGATCATGCAGTCTACCCTCCTGACAGGAATAGGGACATTTATCAATATCTGTTATGTTGCTCAAAGCCCTAACCAACCTGACCTTGAACACTTCCAGTGATTGGGTATCCACAACTCTGGACAACCTGTTCCAGTCTTTCATCACCACTGTTATAAAAAAAATTTCTGCCTTGTGTCCAGTCTAAATCTACCCTCCTTCAGCTTAAGACTGTTGCCCTTTGACTACAGGTCTTGAAAAATAAAATTGTGTCAGTGGGTTATCTATATTTAAGCCTCTAATTTGTTCAAGACCGGGCTGGATGGGGCAATATGGTCTAGTGGAAGGTGTTTTTGCCTACAGCAGGGAGTTTGGAACTGGATGACCTTTAGGGTGCCTTTCAACCCAAACCATGTTATGTTTCTATGAAAAACAGTATTAAAACTATGCATCAATACAGGAAAATATAATAGTCACATGTTTTTAACACATTAAGTAGTATTAAAGATTTATACACCAAATCTTATACTGGTAAATTTCAGCAGCAGAAGCACCTGTTTGGGCTCTATTAGACTATGCATGAATAGAAAACTTTTTCCTTCCCTCATTATCCAATTCTCCACATCTGTGCACATGAATATGCTCAAAGAAGCAAGCATAGTTTAGTCAGAACACTCATTCCTGTTTCCCTTCTCCACCAGATACATCAGCTCCTACAATGGCAGATTCACACAGACAAGAAGTCTATCTCTTACCTCCCTTCTTTCTTGAATTCGAATTCTGTGGCAGAAACAGCAGCTTTGGGCTCTCAGGCATTCAAAGGCAGGTGCAGTTTCAACAGCCATTCCCTACTTCTTTCTAGAGGAAGTATCTTCACTTTACCATGAGGTTTTCTGTGACTTTGAGCATGCATAAGCTAAGCTGACTGAGGATCCACAAAAGCTCACAAAAGATAGCAAAAATACTATTTTTTTCTTCATAAGACAAAAAGCAAAATGAGCTCTGAATTCTGGCAGAATTCAAACCTGAAGAATTTTTCCTTGAGAGATGAAAGCTTTAGAGGTTGTATTAAAGAACTCAGAAAATCCTATCCATAGGATCTCACAATCTGTTTTCTCATAAAGCAGACATATGGAAAATATAAACAAATTTTGCCCCTAACAGAACTTCTTGGTGACAAATGTGAAGTCATCACACTAATTAGATGAATAGAATGAGGTTTTTACATTCATTCTTTATATTACAGATATGTACAGTAGGACTAAGACAGGAGCCTATATGAAACATACATACAAGCACACATTAACACTGCAAACGTGTAATATCTGCCCTAAGTTACATAAATGCTTGCATTCTAAAAAAAAAAAAAAAACAAACCAAACCAAAACTAAAAAACAAAAAACATTAAATGAAAAAAGTCCAGTTAAAAGATGCATTTTGAAAACACAAAACTATGCTCTTGAAGTTTTTAAATCATCACACACTAAAAATGTTACTGGTATATTGTCTATTCTTCTTCCCATTAGTGTATGAGAAAATGGAATATTTTGCTTGAGGAAAAAAGGAGGAGAGCATGAAGTAGCCTTTACCTATCTTATTGTGTATTTGCCAACACTTGCTTCCCTCCCCCATCATGAAGCCTTTTTGGGGCTCTGGCAAGTAGTTTCTGCTATTTCTGAAAGAAACCTTCACTCTTTCTGCTCCACTAACATTACAAGTGGAAATTGTATTTACTCAAAGTGATTTTAAACTCATAATCTGCCTCTTTCTGCCTCTCCTCATGATACAGCTATGTACGTGACCTTTAGTCAGGCCTACTGCTATCATTTCAAGGGCAACGATATATTCTAGGAAGTACCTGAGTCCCTTTCTGATATTTTAAATGCATTAAATTAACTGGCTTTTAAGTTTCTGGAAAAGAGTTTGGGAATAACTTGAAGTTTTCTATACTGGATGAGTCACCAGGTTTTGTTACCACAGAACGAGAAACATCTGACAAATGACAACCTGCCTAGAAATGAGGGTACTACTAAAATAAACATCCAGTCACCCCAGAAGAGCAGCATTTCTGCAACATAGATTTTCTTAACTATATTCACAACTGAATAATAGAAAAGGCTAAGGAGACATTAATCTAGTCTATTTTATATAGAAAAAAAGTGATGTAGGAGTCTGAAGGTCTAACGGCAATTTTTGCACTTTATCTTATTACTCTTTCAATATAATTTCAATCTTTCAATACTCTCAAAATAGTATGAGAAATTACTGCATTGTTATGATATAAAAAGTATTTTCAGGCAATTATAATAAACAAGAAGCACAAAACACATTTATTACATTTTATTACTGTAGCTTCTTTTATAGTTAAAAATAAAAATCATGAGATATATTCAGACAGATGACTTATGCAGAGGCACTATGACTCATAGGCCTTACAAAACAGATGGGACTTTTTGTTAGGGCTGGGCAAATCAAATAACAAGAATACTGAGCAGCATACATATCAGATATTTCAATGACAGGAATAGGGCTTTATTCTCTCCATGTGTTTAGTAATTTCACACCAGTGCAAATTCATTTACTTCAGTGGGACAACTCCACAGGCAGATGCTAAAAAAGATTTATCTCATGATTAGATGTAAAGGGTTGTACATCAAAAAGTTCTCCTGATCCCATTACTTGCTACATTTTTCATAAATCTCTGTAAGTAACTTAAACCATTTCAAATGTTTTCTCTATCTTTTTATATGAGATTATCTGTTTTGATAGAACAAAATCATACAAATACTTACATGTATTTTATTTTAATTAGTAGTATTATTGAAATTAGCTGTGTTGTTCACATGATCAAGAGAACAAATATGCAAGTACGCTCCCAGTCATATCCGCAGTAAGTGAGTTTCTGTTTTTTTATTTCTGTTGTGTGATTCATCCCATAATGAACAAAAAATTTTGTGAATATCCTACCATATTAGTAGAACTCTGGATAGTAACCTTGCAATATCCTACCATATTAGTAGAACTCTGGATAGTAACCTTGTATATTTGAATATCACTGCTTTTGTATAAATTTATTTCTACTAAAGGTATAGCATTTTCAAAACACTTAACAAGTTTACATACCTGTTCCCATTGTCAATACTTAGGTTAAGCTCTTAAGCATTTTTATTCAGCACTACCAATTTTCAGTAAAACCTATTATGTGTCACACTAGATAGGAGAATTCAGGTACTCTAAAAGTGTGTCCCAGATTCTCATTTGTGTAGCATTGAATTTATCAGTATGAAAGAGACATGAAATACCAACATTACTTTGAAAAAATTAATGTTCCTATTCTTCCTTTCCTGGCCAAAAAATATTTTCTCTACCTGTTCCCCTCCCAATTCAATTTTGGAAATCTTATATACCAGATAAGGCTGCTGTGCTCTGCCATTCTCTATAAAAAATGTTGTTGAGAAAGTAAACAGAATAGAAATAGAATACAGAAGGTGAAATTTTTGAATACAGGATGAACAGAAAAGAGGTGCGATGATTCTGTAGACACCAGGAGAAGACTCGAGGAGAAGAAACATACACCTAAGCTTATTACATTTACATAAAAATGGATGAAAACTACCTGGACTGCAGCAAAGTCTTTGACACCATCTCCCACAGCACACTCCTGGAAAAGCTGGCAGCCCACGGCTTGGACAGGGGCTCTCTGTGCTGGGTTAGGAACTGGCTGGAGGGCTGGGCCCAGAGAGTGCTGGTGAATGGGGCTACATCCAGTTGATGGCCAGTCACTGGTGGTGTTCCCCAGGGGTCAGTGTTGGGCCCAGTCCTGTTTCATATCTTTATTGATGACCTAAACGAAGGGTTCTAGTCTACCATTAGCAAATTTGCTGACAACACCAAGATGAGTGGGAGCGTCGATCTGCTGGAGGGAGGAAGGCCCTGCTGAGGGACCTGAACAGGCTGGATCAATGGGCCAAGCCAAACAGAATGAGGTTCAATGAGACCAAGTGCTGGGTCTTACATTTTGGCATCAATAACCCCATACAGTGCTACAGACTGGGGGAAGAGTGCCTAGTAAAGGCACAGCTGGCTGAACATGAGCCAGCAGTGTCAAAGAAGGCCAATGGCATCCTGGCCTTTATCAACAGCAGAGTGGCCAGCAAGACTAAGGCAGTGATTTTCCTTTCTGTACTCAGCACTGATGAGGCTGCACCTCGAGTACTGTGTCCAGTTCTGGGCTCCACAATTTAGGAAGGATGTTGAGGTGCTGAAGCGTGTCCAGAGAAGGGCAACAAAGCTGGTGAATGGTCTGAAGTGGCAAGATTTAAACATCTAAATAGCTAAAAGAACCTAAGTCATAAATTAGACATTTTCAGGTAGTCAGTATTATCTGTTCCTCATTAATTTGCCCATCATAGAGAATACTATATACTTCATCACCTAAACTGGTGAAGTCTTATGAAGAGCAGTTGAAGGAGCTGGGCTTGTTTAGCCAGAGAAGAGGAGGCTCAAGGGAGACCTCATCACTCTCTATATCTACCTGGAAGGTGGGAGTTGGCCTCTTTTCCCAGGCAACTAGCGATAGCACAAGAGGATAGCCTTAAGCAGTGCCAGGAGAGGTTTAGGTTGGACATGAGGAAGAAATTTTTCACAGAGAAAGTGATCAGGTATTGAAATGTTCTGCACAGGGATGTGGTGCAGTTACAGTCCCTGGAGGTGCTTAAGGAAAAACTGGACATGGTAGTTAGTGCCATGGACTAGTTGACGAAGTAGTGTTAGATCATGAGTTGGACTGGATGATCTCAGAGGTCTTTTCCGACCCAATTGATTCTGTGAAATCTCTGGGGAAAAAAAATCACTAGTTTCAGCTGATGTCAATGGGAATATGTAATATTTTTTTGTATTCTCAGAAGTAGATTGGTAGACAGAAATAATAATGCTTAGGGCGGAGAAGCAAGGAAACTTTCTGACATCATTCTCTTTCTGTCTGTATTACACAATGAAGTTTCACAGAGCTGTGCTAGGAAGATGGCAAATACCACATCTTCTTCTTTTAGCAAGTAATATAGGTATGAAGAAAGCCCCACTGACTTTAAGGCTGAATGTACCAAGTTATGCACTTGTTTGTGCCACTCACAAACAACTGAGCAAAGCTGAATGTATTAACAGATGTTTCTGCAGTGGGTATGAGCAGTTTCTCCCTCTCCAGCACAATGAACAACAAAGTCAGAATCATGGTTCCTCGAGTATCTTGCTTGTCTCATGACTCTGAGATTGTTTGCTCAGAGCAGCGTCACATCCTCTTCACGCTCTTTGCTCACTCTAAGGATAGCAACCTGCTGCTGTCACTAGTTTTACTCAGGTTGGAGAATGATGCTCAAAGATTTTGAACTCCAAATCTGCACATAGATTTGGAACAAAAATTTTTGTAAACAAAAAATTTTGAAAAACAAAATTTTTCAAAATAAATATAAAGGCACTTGTCATATTAATTTTCTAGCATAGTTGCTGTGAATTCACTGAAGTAGTATTAGGGCTTTAGCCAATATCAGAGAAGATTCCACATCTAATCCTGTCTCTCGCCGAGATGAAAGCCTCACACTTATAGAGAATCTCCTAGGTTTCTCTTAAGAAAGACAGAAAAAATGAATAAAATATTCTAATGTTTCTGTAGAAAATTAAGAATTCATGCAATGGAACACATGTTAATGATATTTGTACTATATAGGTGGGCTTCTTGCATTTTGGAACTCAATGGATCTGATTTACTATTTCTGATTTTATAACAGATCTCTTCTAAAAACCTAAACCAGTCACTTTATCTCTTCATGCCACAAATTCCAGTTTTTCCAAACCAGAACATTATTTTCATCACATTGACCCTTTTATCTCTTTCATCCTTCATCTCTCAAGAGAAATGACAGTGTAAGCAGACACTGAGCACAAAGAAAGAAATATGGCATTCCTTAAGAACTGGGGCAGAAAAATCAATTTTAACTCATTCTCTGCAAAGAGCAGAGAGTCAAAATTAGGGTTTTTTTATATATTAAGCCTTGTCCAGGTCCTCTCTTCAGAAATCTTAACCACTGCAGATCTCATGCTTTATGTTTCATCGTACTGTGGTAGACCAAATAATAAGTCCTGGAATAAAAGAGCATTAACATGTACATTACATTGAAAGATGATGTTACAACAGCATTAAGAGGATGAAGAAATGTTCAAAAATAAAACAAATTTATTTCCATCACTTTGTGACTATAATATGTTGTCATATATTTACAGATTTCATTCTATTTTCCAGCAGTATCTGCTGCTTTATTAAACTAATTTCCATTAAAAACAACAACAACAACAGAATCAAAACAAACAAACAAGAAACCCAAACAAACAAACAAAAAAACACACAAAAAAAACCACATGAAAAAAACCGACCAAGCATGAAAAGTGGATGTTTACAGTTAGATCTGTACTTCACATGTTCTGGATATTGGAAAGTTTACAATGAATGAGGCAGAACATTTCAGGAGAAAAGTGGATTAAGGAAGTTGAATATGATCCTGAATAAGAAGGTTTTCCCTCTTTCCCTATCACAAAGCCCAGAGTAATACAAGATTTATTATTTATTCTAGATCTTCAAAAGTAAAAGTCTGAGTTCCAGTCTAGTTCTTGTTGCTTTCTCGTTGACAAGATTTAAATATCTAAATAAGTCATAAATCAGACATTTTCAGGAAATCAATATTATCTGTTGCTCATTAATTTGCCCATAATAGAGAATACTATATACGTCATGATCTAATTGTTTTACAAGCATGGAGAGAATTTTGAAAAACTAGATTCCAATGTCTAATCTGTTATCTGAATTTCACAAGTACTTCTGGCTGTTTTTTATCATAATATTTGTTTCTTGGTTTTCCAAGAATTATATAGATTACTAAAAATAACAATTGGTTTTTCAGGTATCCATGAAAATTCTCAAGTTATTAGCTGCAAAGAAGAGAAAATCTCTGTTGATAGTCCATGTAGTATGTTCACTAAAATAATACATTTGCTATTGCTGTATACAGGGATAAAATCAACTACTACATAAGGTCTATATAAGGATAATAATATAATGTATAAAGAAAAGTTTAAGAGATAAAATTAATAAATTCTCCATGAGAATAAAATCAGCATGCATCCCTGCAATTAATGAATTTACATCAAGGCACTGCAGATTAAAAAAAAAAATGAAATGGTTTATAAGTATATAATTTTAAATATTAGTCTTTGTTTTCCAAAAAAAGAGGCAAAAGAAGGAATATGTATGCTTATAGGTGACCAGATTGAGGGACATTTCCTCTCTGAATATTGCATCACCATCATGGCCCAGCAACTTAATGCTCTACCCACCTAACATCTGTTCTATCCTACATCTAACGCTTTAGCTATTTAACTTCAGAAATGAAAATTCTAACCAGTAACATTTCTTCTTAGTGTAAAATGTGTAATTATTACTTCTGCATAAAAAGGTAAATATCATCATCCATTTTAGGTACATGAATTAGCTCTGATGCTATAAAAGCTATAATTCTTACGATGAGGCAAAATAATTAGAGAAATTGATGACAAGAAAGAACAGTAACTACACTTTCTCCCCATTTACAGTCACACCTGCTTAGAGACTAAATTGTATTTTTATGCTACATTAAAACAGCATTTTCTACAAGAACGTATTATGTTTCTGAAAGGCAATTGCAAATGCCTTTGTGAACTCAGCATTATTTTGTGTTCTGCAGCAAGCACTTGCGTTAGCATCAATTAACCTGTAATTCCACTTCTGAGAGAGAAAAAAAGAGAGAAGAAATATCACTCAGAGCACCACGCATATACTCCTATTCAACACTTTGTTGTGAGAGTTTTGTCATCCTTTGCAAGCTCCTGAATCAGATAGATAAAACTTTAATCTAATATTTGATGTGAACATAACATTCTAAAATTGTCACTCTTGGCTGATTTTCAGTCTGGGCATACTTATTTTTGTCTAGGCATTCCAATGTCCCAGCTACTATAACACCTATGCCAGTTTTTATCATCGCATTTGGCTACATAATTTATACACATTATTTTATGTTAAAGATAATAATCTTTTTAAAATATGATTTTATTATGGCAAAATAATAACCAGGAACCACGTCAGGAACCACTGATTATTATTTCTGTCAAATCTGCTCTGCCACTCCACTGAATTTCTTTTCATCTACCTACCTTTCAATAAATTAGAAATGTAGCTAGATATTACCAGGCTGTTCTTTCTTCTAGCATCTCAGTCAGGTGAAATGAATTGCCGTGAGTGTGTAGGTCCTATATTTACTATGAGATCTCAAAGATAAAACAAAATATGTCTCTTAGAATCAAAAGCAACAACAGGAGCATATCTTTTCTACAAGTCTACACCACTGAGAACAGGACTATAAACCTATTCTATCTGGCTGGAGTGATTTCAATAATTATAAAAGGACATGGGTTTACTTGGTCATATTTCATTTTGTCAGGTATACCTTTTGAACAGTTTGGTCAAGAATAGTCAACATTTCAGTATNTGGTAGATCTGATGATCTAATATTTTGGAAGATCCCTATTGGCACCAGAGATGTTCTAAAATAGATTTGATGAGCTCTGTCTCACATTCACAACCATAACAACAATCATCCAGTTCCAATTCCCTTTCTACTAGACCAAGTTGCTCAGAGCTCCATCCAACCTGGCCTTGAACACTTCCACACCTCCTCTGGTTAATTTCTTCCAGTGTCTCACCACCCTCACAATAAAGAACTGCTTCTTATATCTAATCTAAACCTACTCTTTTTTCAGTTTAAAGCCTTTACCCATCGCCTTATCACTACCTGCCGTAGTAAAAAGTCCCGCTCCAGCTTTCTTGTAGGCCCCCACAAGGTATTGGAAGGATGCTATAAATGTCTCCACTGAGTCTCCTGCAAGCTGAACAACCTCAACTCTCTCAGTACTTTTGATAGGCTGTTTTGCTAAATATGGCAATGAAGTAAAACGTCTCCATTTTTTTTAAAATACAAAAACATTTGCTATGGTAGCTATCTGTTAAAAAAAATAATTCTCAGTGAAAATCACTATTATAAGAAACGAGAAACAGAGCAACCAAATGGGTTGGAATAGTTTCTAAAAGCACTGAAAAAGTATCTCTTGGCTGAGTTGCTTATGAAAAAATGAGGCTAATGCTGTTAAATTGTTGAGGTCCACATCTTATTTTATAGTAGCTTAGTACCACAGGATCTATAATAGAAAGCCAGATAGCAATACAAAGCTTCTACAAGACTTCCCTGCAATACAGTGGCATGGGAAACAAACGTTAAACAATAAAGACATTTACTTACTCTTGCAAGAGAGATTCTACATATTATAATATCCATATATAGCACAGATAGCAGCCTGGTTGATGTTTTACATATATGAGTTACAGTTTTAGAGCCAAATGAATGTTTATAATCCAAGAAACATGGCATTTCCTTCTATATTTAAATGCTAAGGTAATTTAGGCCATAAGATCTATCTTATCAACTATGAAGCATAAAAATATACTGAAAAGCATAAAGCGGAAAGGCTTGATTTTATATAGGTCATTCCAACTAAATTTTCCCCTTTACAGTTTCAGGAAAATAAAAACTACTAAACATAGAAAACTAAAACCCAAAACTATCTCTAGATATTTCCCCTTTATTTGCCTTCAAAATCAGTTAATGGTGCATGATGTGCAATCAATATTGAACAATCCCGAAGGACTGAGCACAGATTTCAACTAGTGTGAATGGAAAGAAGTGTCTCTGAAATAGTTGTTTTAAAGTGACTGTTGATTTAAATAAAAATCTGAAAACCAGTCAAAAACAGAATATCTAGCACAAATACGTATTTTAAAAATGGTGACATAATGTTCCCTTTGTAGTACTCATCTTCTCTGGAAAAAATATTTTTAATCTGATTTTCAAAACACTCCAAAGTGATCCTCTCTTTACTTAAGTCAGGGCTACAAAACATCCTACTTTTCCACAAGCAACATTTTCCTACAATTCTATCCTGGGGGGTTGGGGGCGGGGAGGAGAAAAAGGATTTTAAATATTTTCCTGAAGTACATGGATGACATACAGTTTGGCAGAAAACAGTTTCTGTGATTAGGCTGAAGGGCATATGGAACTCCCACACACATCCGTTGCAAATGAAGTTCATCTATGAAGATTTCCAAAGTGTTCCAGATGCCTCAGACTGAATGCCCCTGTACATCACAAGAAAGTTCTGACAGAAATATTGAACTCTATGTAGGTAAAATTTCAGGCACATGAAATCATTTTAGGGCGCTTTTTCATATACATATACAAGGAGAGCTTATATAGATGACAGAAAAGGAAAATGTACCATCGCCAAATGCAGCTCGCTAAAAGGAAATACCTGTACATGTGAATAAATACTTGTGACTGATAGCTCTGTGCAAGATCTTAAGTTCAGAGGTTTACCTTGCTCAGTACCTCAGTAAGAACACAGAACTGAAGGAAGCCACCCTCCACCAGATTCTTTAATGCTGAATGACCTCTGAACAACTCAGGGAGACAGAGATAACAGGAATAACAGAAGCTCTTCCGAGTCAAAGGATATGGAACTAAAAACCTCACTGAACATAAAGGGAGTAAAGGAATTGCTAAGGATCTAACAGTGCTTCACTACATGCTTCACTAGTGTTTCAAACATTGTGGCTGGTTTCACACACACAGATCATTATAATTGAAGTACCTCAGTTGTACTTCCTGATCAAAAATTGTGAGTGACTGAAAAGTTAAAAAAGGTTAATGCCCTAAACACTCGGCAGCTTGCAAAAGCATGGTGGTGTTTTTTTGTAACTCTGGCTGAGCTGGAGAGTCTTTGGGTGTGGTGGCAAAACCTCAAATTCTGCACATCAGCAGCTCAGCTGAAGAAGTGGGGAGGCTGTGCACAGGTTCTGCACAGCAGCAGGGGCAGACCAGATAGAACACGAGGCCATGCCAGAGACTTTGTGGTTTTGTGTTCTTATAGGACCGGATGGCACAAGTGCAGAAAAGGTACCACCACCACAGGAATCTCCCAGAACCATCTCTAGGATATTCAAGCAAAGAGAAATGTGCACACCTGACCAAAACTAAGACCAGCTCATGAGGGTGGGGACCAAAGACTCGCCCTCAGGAGGAGGAGTGCAAACGCACCTCTGGATTATGACCATGATAGACTGAACAGCATTGCTGGATCCAAAAGTGATGATATCTTTCCTTTTCTCTCTCTCTACTGCTGTCTTTCTTTCTTTATCTCTTCACTTTCCCTACTATGAGAGCAAATGTACATTGTTTGGATAGTGTTCATTGCAAGTTTCATTCAGTCTCTAATTCGAATCAGTTTAGCTGTTGCCAATAAATATTTTTATATTTGCAAAGACCACAGGATGATCATTATTATCCCACCTGTTACAGTGCAGAGAGAGTTAAAAAGTTAAAAGAGAGAGGCTGATTCCAATGGGATGAAGTTCAAGAAGCAAAGTGCCGGGTCCTGCCCTTTGGCCACAACACCCCCCTGCAGCGCTACAGGTTGGGCACAGAGTGACTGGAGAGCAGCCAGGCAGAAAGGGACCTGGGGGTACTAATTGACAGGAAGCTCAACATGAGCCACCAGTGTGCCCAGGTGGCCAAGAAGGCCAATGGTATCCTGGCCTGTATCAAAAATAACATGGTCAGCAGGACAAGGGAAGTGATCCTTCCCCTGTACTCTGCATTGGTGAGGCCACACCTGGAGT
>VYXB01000464.1:27187-73005 GCA_013397135.1 Pachyramphus minor | reverse complement strand
TGATCTCTGAGGTCTTTTCTAACCTGATCGATTCTATGATTCTATGAAAACAACCGATCTCTTTCCCACCAAGTGGGATAAGACAAAAATTGAAGTTTTTGTATTCTTGCCAATTGTTAGTGTACAGAAATTCTGAGTAAAACCTCCCAGAAGTCATAATAGTAACTTAAAAATAAATAACAAAAATTAAATAAGTTTCCAAAACCTATAAAAGAGGTCATATTTTTACTATCATTCACGAGGTTTAGCATGTTTTTAAAAGATACTAACTGCTAGACTGTATGATATAAAATTAAACATAACAAGACATGATAAAACTGAAAGATAAACCCAGATTAATAGGAGTAGGACAAGGGTCAGAGCAAGAAATCACAGAGAACAATGATTTTTATGTGTGTGTGCGTGCGTGTGTGTAGGACATCTCTGGAACCTTATGAAGCAACATTATCTTTTATACTATATTTCTTTCTCTATTACCTAAAAATTATTATCCTTTTTCTGGAAAAGAAGAAAGATTTTTATTTGTATTCTATTTATTTTAAGAAAGTACTATCAATGCTTCCATTAAATGGAGTAACTATGAAAGCATCACACATTGTGGTGCTTTACAAAAAGTGGCTCCTACTCCTGTTTCATTTATGAATTACTCTAGATGAAAATAGATGGTCTTGAGCTTTTCCCACCTGGGCTTTTAACTTGACACCAGCTTGAATCATCTTCTATGAGTTGCCCACTGCAGCTTCTTCGCTGCATACCTGGTTAAGGTCTCTCCTTAATCTTCTCTTTCTAGAGAATCTGAACCTTGATTATCTAACTTTCTGAATAACTTGAAAAGCCTTGAGTTTCAATTCTAAATGCTCTTTCCTACCCTTTCCTTTGTTGTTTCACTTCCTTAATACCTCTATTATGATGAGCTGCTGAGAAGAGCCCACTTTATTTCAAATGTTGTCTCAATCACTCTTCTTTTTTATAGTGCTGAAATCATATCTTCTTTCAGTTAGTTCAGTTAGTTCACAGGTAACATTTCTATTTTAGAATCAGCTTTTTAATTTTCTTTTTTTCCACCGAGGTCTAGATTCTGATATTTTTAGTCATGCTGAATGTAACTTAATTCCTCAAATACTGTCTTTCATTTGAAATGGGATGCTAGCAGAGAAAGAATATGCTTCTGAGAGTTAGAAGACACATAGTCTAATCAGATGTCCTGGTTTTGCTTGGGATAGAATTAATTTTCTTAATAGCTGCTTTGGTTTGGATTCAGTATGTCGATAATGTTGATAACACACCGATGTTTTAGTTGTTGCTACGCAGTGCTTACTTTTCATCATGGACTTTTCAGTGTCTCATGCATTGCCATTCAGGAGCTGCACAAGAAGCTAGGAGGGAGTATGGCCAGGACAAGTGACCTGAACTGGCCAAAGAGATATTACATATCATAGCATATGTGTGGTATTTAGTTGCCAGTTGTGCTTAAACCACAGTATCAGGATATAAAATTTCAAGTTTTCTAAATTTCTACCTCTCCCTATTTCTGCCAGCATAGTAAGCAATTTATGCTAGCACAGGTGTATTCATATCTAGGCTTATTGTAATCCCTGAAGATGATCCTCTTGATTTTAACTTCCACTTTCTACCTGATCATACTGTACATTTGACTCTGAAGTGCACTATTGGAACAACAAGAGAAAATCTGCTGAAGTGTTATCATAAAGAATTGCAGTAGGAATGCTAAAATTGTTGTACATGGAGAATGAACAGGAATGTCTGCATGTGGAAAAACTAGAAAGAACAAATTGGAGAAGAAAATCCATAAGAACGGCACCTAGATTAACACATGATCAATATCCCAGAATATTTTAGGACAACAAGGTTGGGAAATGTAACTCAAAATAAAACCAGGAAAAGCCAATATTCAAAGTAAACAAAAGATTAAGCTGTAAGAGATGACCAAATGAGGTTAAAGAACGGAATAGGGGACATAAGACACCCAAATAAGGAGAAAAAGACAGTGAGTTCTGATGAATTAGACACACAAACAAAAGACTGACATCATTGTCAGCTTGTAGGTGACATTAAAAGGCAGACCAAAAACCAACACACAGTGCCTTGTCCTTCTTGCTCCCACTCCTACCTTCGCACGTATCTTGGCTCTTCCCTTCTTTCCACAGCTCTTTCCAGCTTCAGTTTCTCTTCTGTCTGAGCAATGGGAGCAGCTGTAACAACAGCTGGATGGGTTTGGGCATGTTTTCCCCAACTTACTACCCTTGCATTTTATACTTCAGTTTGAGGACCCTGCATGCATGAAACCTTCAATTTAGATGTCCCAGACTGTTTCTAAAATATTTCCTTCCATCAAAACACAGCAAAGACATCTCCAAATTTGATATAACTGTCAGTTAAAAGTGACAGCGGTTCATGATATTTATAATACAGTGCTGCATGAAGTGACTGATAAAAAATATTTAGAAGATGCCTGTACTGGTTGTGAGGACCAGAGATGAATCAGCCAGTGTCTAGGACAAAATCCTTTCCTTTTGGGAGTCTCTTTCAGGACTCTTTCTGTGTGCTTGTTGTTTCTCCTTGTAGAGACTTCTCCAAAATGTAATACTAATTTTGTAATACTTCTATATAAGAAATGCTCAACACACCCTGGAAACACTTTAAAGGGTTTCTTCCCATGTTTTTCTGATTTGCTTACTGTCTGAGAAGTTCAGCATATTGTGTGCTTTGGTGATCATTTAAATCTTTCACTGAACATAGAATTTGCACATGTCTACCAGCTCCTTCACAGTCTGACAGTGTGCAAAATTAGCTATGCAGGCTAGCAACTTTCTCAAAACACAATAGCCTGAATAAGCAGCATTTGGGTCAATGCACATCCAAAACTAATTATAGATTAGGGTGATCTGTAAGACAACACATCCATCAGATCAAGTATTGGACTTATTAAATCAGTGCCTGCTTTTGACTGTATTAAAATAGTTATTTTTACCCTGTGCATGTCTCTTCAAACAGCATTGTAACATAAGGATATATACCTAGGCCCTTTCTTAGTAATTTGATTGTTATGGTGTATCAAAACCCATTTTGCAAAATATCAAAACAACCATCTTCAATAGCACTACTCTGTTCCACACAGAGGGCATGAAAGGGGCACATTCCAAGAAGAAAGCAGGAGTGTACAAGCAATATTCAAGAACTGGTTTGGATATATAAGTAGCTTTTTTCATCTCTTTTGTTTTGGTTTGGTTTGTTTTGTTTTTTACAGGGAAACAAAAACGAACCAAGAACGAACATAGAAAATACAGCATAAATATACAGACTTTTGTTTTTACTGAAGAGTATTTTCATATCTGTTCTTTACTGTCATCCTTCACAAGATTTCCCATCAGACTGTAAAGTCAGACAGAATAATGATGAATTTTACATTAGCCCAGTACCTTCTAGGACTACATTTTATCAGATCACAGCCAAATCTGATCAGAAACTTGCATTCTTTACTAAGAATAAGCCCCAATTTTGTTTTGTACTTTTTCACCCTGGATTCACATACAGATTAGACAGACCAAACTGAATGGATATATGAGGAAAGGTTCCAGGCATGTTGCTGCTGCTTCTGTTCACTATCAGTAGAGATGAAAGCAGTACTTTCTAGTTTCTATTCCGTCTTTCTATAGGTTGAATACCATCTGCTCAACAATGCATTTACACTAATGATAAACAATATCAAGGGGGAAAAAATAAAAATCACATTTTGTGTGGTCTTTTAATGCCCATTGCATTTTCATGGTAATGTATCCCTACAGATATTTACAGATTAAATGGTTGCAGACCACACTGTGACTGACAAACAGCAGGTGGAACAATTACCTAGATGACACTGAGTGATATAAATAAAATGATCCTATAATCTATGCCAGCAAGACGTATTTCTAATTGAAATGATGGAAAGGGCAAACCCCACTCTACATGTCTTCTGATGCTGCATTCACTTTTGCTATTTCTCAGGCCTCACAGGAGTGCACCCTATGATTAATTGGACTGTAAAAAGCTGAGTTACAACTCAATTCTGTTCTATTGGATTTTTGGGGATCTGTTTGAAGAACTTTTGCAGACTAGAGGACTGTCATCGGCATCACAGTGCTTTAAACTGCAATTTCCCTGCAAAGCATAGCGCTGTCAGATGAGCAAAAGTTGAACTCGTATGTTTGCCCATAGTCCAAGACAACTTGTATGAAGGCAATAATAAATTTAGATTAGATTTTTCAAAAGTGAATAGGACTCATTTAAAAGCTCAGTTAAACTTCGCAGTAAAGAAAGGTCTGGCAGCTGAAGGCATTTACGTGATTCAGGATAGAACATAAGGGCACAAAGTATCACATAAAATTATCAGTGGAGATTTCAGTAGGAAACGTGCTTTAAGATGTGCTGTAACTTGAACACCTTACTGCCTACCTTTCACAATGCTTTGTAGATACAATAAGTAATTTACGGGAAAGAGCACTCAATCCAACAGCCTTTTAAAACAAAAGGAGCTTGCAATTGGTGCCAATGAACTTGAATCAGACTTTTAAGAAAGAAAGAAAAAAAGAAACATCGCCACCAACAACCAAAAGCCCTAATTCAGCAGATTTACAAGAAACTATATAATTGAATACAAAATTCTTCTATATATGGAACAAACAACTTGATTAGAATGCAAAGTACACAATATGTCAATTATTTTTATTCTATTTAGACTGTATTAATTTTCAACAATTTAATAGTTTATATATGAAGTGGAGGTATGATTGGGGGGGTTAGCCTGTATGTAATTTTTTACTTAAATTGCCTTTCATATAATTTTCATAGTCATTAGGATGAGTAGAAGTAGAAAAGTACAAGAATCATGATACTTATATCCCTTTGGAATGTGAAATTTTCATGGTTTTATTTTTACCTTCAATTGAAATAAAATATCAAAATATTGAAAACTAACAATTTAAAATAAATTAATTTTAAAAAATGGAAACATCGTCTTTTTTTAAAAAAAAAAAGCTTTTGAAATTCCGTATTATTTCATTCTTTTTTCATTTTGAATTGCATTAATTAAGTGTTAGTAATGGTTTACATGAGACTTAATTCATCTATTTTTTGCATGCATTAAGACAAAACAAAGAACACTATTTTATTGAATATAAAAATTCTGTATTTTTAATGCACCCAAGAAGACTACTATGGCTATACAGCATCACTAATTTAGCAGCGTATTTTTAATTTCTTTTCAATAGATTATGCGTTTCTGAGAGCTCTTTGTGCTGACCAGAGAAGATAATAGAGTCCCATTGATGTCAGTGGTCTTTGGATGACATTCTGTTGTTCTCACCAGTGACTTGGAGAGCAGAGGACATGAATTCTCAGATGCCTTTCTGAAATCTCTCCCATACAGAAGAAACTGCTTGCGATCATCTCATGAATTACAGCACTTCCAATAATAAGTGCTGGCCCTGCTTCAAAAGACAAAATTTTGGAAAACAATCTGTCTCTCACAATGCGCTTAAACTCAGTTTTCAGTTGCTGGTGCCAACCAGTCTATTTTGCATAAACTGAACTGAAGTTCTCCAAGGAGATTTTCTGTTCAGATTCCCTAGAGATTTCGTAGTTGCCAGCACGGTCCATGTCAAATTTGCAGATAAGGGTACGACAGTCAAGTATGAACCTAGCTGGTCATAGAAACATATTTACAGGGAAAAATAGGTTTTCATTCAAGTTTCTTGTGACAATCCACCCTCAGAATTATGATAATTAAACATGGGGATGTGAAAGACAGAAGAATAAAACAGTTGTAATCCCTTGCAAACTCTGTTTTACCATTGGAAATTCTCTGGTTTTCTTATCTCTCAGTAAATTGATTTTATCTGTCTTCTCATTTCTCTGCACCTTTATTAGACAAAACAGCTTTCCTCAACTTCACCCTTCTCAGCTTCATTCGTTTTCAATCTTTCAGTCTATATTGCATGGTTTCAAACAGAAGTAAAATTCTCATCTTTTAATGCATCCTTCAAACTCTTTGCTGACAGGACAAATGGTTTAATTTCTTATGATTAACTAGCTAATGCTTGAATTACAATTAAAGCATAGATATCTGTGAGCTTCAGGTGCCAAGAGTTTCCCCTCTGCAATTATTTATGTAGACTGACCCTGAATTTCCTCAGAAAAGTCACATGTGTTTCTTTGTGCAGCCCGTTTAGACAACATTATTAAATGTTCAAAGACATTTTTATGCTTTGTTCCTGTTGGAACCAATCCACACATGGAAGCACAGCAATATAAGAAGTTCAAAGGCAGCTTATACCCTCTTCCAGTCTACGTATCTTTCTAAAAGCTTCAAAGAGTGAAAGGACTGATCCTGCTTAAATCCTCTGGAAAACAGACTCTCCTAAAATAAAATATAAAGCAGTAAACCTGTCACTTAGCTGCACTTTGCACTGGGCCCGTCAGCTGATCAGTCATAATGACTTTTTGTGTCAACTTCCCTGTTTGATTTATATAATGTCTCTTGAAAAAAATCTGTAAATTGTTATTGTAGCTCCATGACAGTGCAATATAACTACTGATGACTGGACAGGTGCTTTATGAAACCACTCAAAACAATACTATTGTCAGTTTTTGATGTTGATAAAATATATTCTTTAAATTGATTTTTAAAGTGCTATCCAAATACAAGCTCTAATCCAGCAAATGGTTCTGCGCAGAAAATCCTGATTACTGGGGGGAAAAAAAGAAGGAAAAAAAAAGTTAGAACTTTTACGCTTAGGGATGCTGGCAAAATCAGAGGTACTCCACACATGTCTAATTACATTTTAGTATACCATCTTGTTACTTTTAAGCACCCAGGGTCAATGATCATAAACTAGTTCTATGATAAAAGTTTTGCTAACTCCAATGAGAAAAGGCTGAGAGAATGTGTTTGTTCAGCCTGGAAAAGAAGAGGCTTATGTGTAACCTAATTGTGGCCGTTCAGTACTGCAAGGGAACCTGAAAGAAAAATTGAGAGAGATTGTTTACAAGGTCATGTAATGACAGTACAAGAAGTAATGGCTTCAAACTGAGAGTAGGTCAAGATTAGATTTATTAGGAAGAAATTCTTTACTGTGAGGGTGGTGAGGCACTGGAACAGATTGCCCAGGGAAGTTGTGGATGCCCCATTCCTGGCAGCGTTCAAGGCCAGGTTGGATGAAGCTCTGAGCAACCTAGCCTAGTTGAAGGTGGCCCTGTCCACCTCACAGGGAGGTTGGAACTAGATGATCTTTAAGGTCGCTTCCAACCCAGACCATTCTGTGATTCTACGACCTTAAACAATTATTAGTCAATGCTGCACTCAGGACGATGCATAGCAAAACAGACATACACATGGCCAGGTTTTTATGCTAGAGACTGACCAAATGTGAATGAACTTCACCAGAGAAGCCAGGCACTGCCCTTTGGTGGGGTGATCAGTTTAGACATACTGCCATAAGAAACCTGCAAACCAGTAAATACAACACTATTATTGTTAATAATAGGCCAGGGGCTTTGTGCTAGGCTAACTCCTGCATTGAGCCCCACGGGGGCACAGTGAGCACTGTGCCTCCCCTTTCACCGTTAAACATTTAAATGTTGACAGCAACAGTTCCTCTAAAGTGCTGGCAAAGGATGTATAAAATTATTCTGCAGGTGGGTTGCCATGGGTTTGACAGTCTTGACTCACGCATCCATGTAGTGCAGTTAATGCTATGTATGCACCTCAGGTACGTGTGTCTCAACTAAATTTAAACTAGGTAAGATGCTGCTGTCAACGTAGCTGCAGTGACAGAGGATTCAGCACAGCCTGTAACAATTCACTAGCAACACCATCAGGAGCTTTGTGCTGCCATGCCCAAGCTGTCAGCAGTTTGAGAGGGGTTCAAATACAGCTTCTTGTTAGCCTTTACATTATCTCCTATAGCTGTAGTCACTGCAGAGGCAAGAAGAAAGAGGTACTCAAAATCTATTTATAGCGTGTAAAGGTTTTGCCTAAGGATAGAGATCTCTCCAGTGAACCTGCAATAAAATAGATATCGATTTAGCAGTTTACTGCAGGTCAGTTGTAGGTCTTTGGTGGGGTGGGGAGAAGTTCCTGACCTACTGATCTGACAACATTAAGACTATCTGTAGCTGGAAAATTGAGTTTGTGATAGTTCAGCTATATTATTTGCATATTTAGAGAAATAAAAAGTTAGTTATGAAAATGTTAAATATATTAAAATTTACTTTGCTACTGCATATGCATAACTAAGAGCATTATTCTTTGATACATACAACAGGTTTAATTAGGGTAACTTATTTTTATCAAGACAATTATAAACGATCTGCTGAGGCCATTGGA
Source organism: Pachyramphus minor (assembly GCA_013397135.1). Taxonomy (NCBI): domain Eukaryota; kingdom Metazoa; phylum Chordata; class Aves; order Passeriformes; family Tyrannidae; genus Pachyramphus; species Pachyramphus minor. The sequence goes on along the minus strand of VYXB01000464.1, from coordinate 64,619 downwards.
AGCGAATTTAAGTAGTTTCAGCTACTTAAACTGGTTTTGCTTTTATCTTTGACAGAGTTATTGTAGATATTTACTTTTATGAAAAATATGATAGTCTAAATCAGAATTGGTTTATCAAGTTAAGGAGGTTTCTTCTCCATAAACAGAAAATAGTAATATTTCAGAGTTCAGATAGTCTTTCAAGAGAAGTGGCCTAAGTCTCACCCCATTTGAAACAGTTCTTCTGGAACTTGAAACCTAGGATACTGAGTCTCATCCTTTTGTCCAAGTACAGTACTTCAGAGGGGTTAATACAAATTCACAGTATTTAAAATAACTTAAAAATGAGATCAAGATCAAATTATCATTTATAACAGACATTTTTTCTTTCTTTTAATTAGTAACCTTGTTCTTACTGAATTAAGAAATGTAATAATTATACTTTTTCGTACCAGTCACTCAGTATTATTCACCGATATTATTTCTAAGACTGTAACTCAAATATAAGTTGTTGTCACATAGTATTCAGAACTGGAACAATAATGGTGATCTGCAGAATATATTATTTAGTTCTACAATTGGATGACTGCATGACAGTTTCTTGTGTGAGTTTTCTGACATGGAATTGAAAAGCCAGACTTCTCTTAACTACCACAAATCTGACTTTAAGGGTTATTTTCTATTAGATATCATGCAAGTAGACCTCATTCCTGATGGAAAAAATTAGGGACAAAAAAAAACAAAAACCCAGGTGCCTTGATGAACTCAAGTATTTGCCACATAACTTACACTTGTAATGCTTTAATAAAAACAAATAAACAAACAACCAAACGAACAGAACAAAAAAATGAAAACTTGGAAGCCTCTAAATTGAAAATCAATAGCTATCCACTGGGGAGACCAAAGGTTAATCTTTGAATCACAAAGGGAAGAACATCTCAGCCAACATCAGATATCTACAATTAGATATGTCCAACTCTCCTAGTCATCCTACACTACTTTTTAAGTCAGTGGAAAGAAACAAGCTTGTGGATGTAATTTTCTTTTTTCCACTTGTTCCTTAATCTCTTTCAATGAAATTTCTCTGAAGAGGTATTTTACTTCTCTGTTAATTCCAGCATAGCAGACTCTAATTAAATTAGTAGCTCTTGGGCAACAAGGACTTAAACTGTCAGCATTAAATTTAAAGCCATCATGCATCCTGTATGAAGTGTTACACTTTTCACAGTTTCACATTAAGTAAAAGATACGAAGAAAAAGGAAGGCTTCTGTGAGTCCACAGAAGCGATACAGCTGAGGTAAATAGATGTATGTCTTGTTCATTAGCTAAATGCAATTATTCTAAGACCTTTCCCACTCATTATGCAAACAGCATAGTGCTGAAGTATGAACAGCTCTTCCAAACCACTTCCCCATCAAATAAATGAGGGAGACATATATTCTATCCTGCATTCTATTACAGTTGAACAAATATTTATATCCTGAAGGAAATTACTGCATTTCAGAATTTCTTGTTCTCTAATAAGGGTGAGAAGTCAAAGTAGCCTCCCAGGTCTATGGTTGTGTTTACATTCTGAACTGTGCTCTGAATTAATAGTTTCCTAGGAATACACTATGAATGGTGAAAATTGCTTTTGACCTTTTTCCTTTAAAAAGTATGACATGTTTAAAATGGATTTTTTTTTCATATGCAAGACCTAGTTTTGTCAAACTTATGCAGAAATAAGATTAATACAGTTTTGTGGGTTTTTTTGCTCAAAGCAACATTTTGTTTTAAAAAACAAATTTTGTATTAAAGGTACTCCAGCAAACTAATGTTAAAAGTGAAAAAGAAAAAGCTACCTACTTTTAATGATTTACGATTACTTTTGAGCAATATTTCCATTATCTCATGGGATCAGAACATCTAATACTTCATCGTAATCAACTTTCAATCAAAAATGGCATTTTTGTGTCGTTTCTACTTTTCTAATTTAATAACACTCTGGATATATGAATATTAGACCTTGATAGTATTCCTGAGGGTCTAAATCAAGTAGAAGTCCTCCGCTTTTGGAAATACTGACTGACTTGCAGATGGAGGGTGTGCCTCCAGATAACAGTTTGGCACATCTTTGTCCTGAGTGTTCAGCTAACTCTGTTGCATTGAAATAGTTGGCAACAGATTTATTTGGAACACTTCTCAAATTTTCTTGCTTTCTACTTAGCAGTCCTTTATATTTTACACTGATGCGGTAGTCAGCATGTTTTACTGTCTCCTGCCACATCGGGTACATAGACTGAAGTCGGTTTTGATTTTTCCATTAGCTTCTAATAGCTCTAAAAGCATTCCTCATTATATTCTTTACCACCCAATTTAGACAATTATTTAGCTTCACTGAATTTGCATGATGTTTATTGTCACCTTGGCAAAGCTTATCTGATCACAAAACTTCCTATATTCATTGCCTTGGAACCTTTGGTCACAAATCAAATTACAGGAATTAGTTAAATTTTTTAATGTACTTTAGAAGTTCATTAAGATAAGGCCAGTAATATTTTATACCATCATATACTTGGAAAAAAAAAAAAGAAACTAAACAGTACTTAGGTTGCACAATTTTTCCATTTTATGAGAGACCCTTAAATTTGGGTTCACTTACTAGATCAAGGCAGTTAAGGACCATGACTATTTAGTGTGTGATTTAACCTGTGCATAACTCACTTAAGTGTAATTGCAAAAGTGAAAATTATCCATTTACTTTCCAAATAATCTGTCCAATTAATCAGGTCCAGAAGGTCATTCAGCACTAAACAGACAGTGTTAGACTTCATGTAAATCTTTTGTAACATTCATTCACTCGGTGTTAGCCAACCCCCTGTAGCAAGCCCAGTGCATTAACTCATGGGGAGAGAAAATAGCTTTATGGACCTGACATATAGTTTATGTCAAGTACCAGAAGCAGGTGTAAGACTTTTGCAGATCATACCCTATTATCCTAGAAGATGCACTTTTAACCATTTCTCTATTTTTTATTTTTCGTTACAGAATTTTAAAAAGCCACAAGACAGATCACATTCACGTTACAATTTAAATACTTAAATTCCACTTCTGAAAATAACCAAGTAACCCATTAGAGCACTATAAATCTCCTGATCACAAATCATATTTTTTCTCAATTCTCAGCTCTTTTTCTGACCCTCTTTTTCAGACTGAAGACTATCATATTTACTTTTGTTTTGAGAGCTGAGAGTCTGTTTGTGGTCAAAACCGACTCAGGGTTTTTTACTAGGAAAAGCTTCACGAAGCCAAGCGGGAGCTAAGCTACAGGTTATATGACCTGGGTATGCAGTATAAAGCATTCAGACCTCTAAGTCAGACCCTGTTCGGTTTATTGCTCTCTGCAGAGTCTAGTTATGTGAATTTAAAACTTCGCTTCATGGAAGATTCCTACTCCAGTAAGGAATGATCACATTCCATCTACCTACATGCATGTATGTGCACCAGAAGGAATATCCTTCTTTATTCTCTGTACTAACCTCATTAATATGCTTATAAAACTTAATTTGAATGTTTTAAACCTGCATGTGTTCTCTTTATATACATATGAACCTAAATATAATAAAATTCTTAGTATTTTAAAAGTCCCAGTAAAATTTCATAGCTCAACATCACAAAAATTTAAGGGTATCTGTTGGTAACTTTTTTTCAAAATCTCTTTCAGATGTTTAGAAACAGAATACTAGTCAAATGGAAAATTACATTATAAAAATAATTTTAAGGATATAACATCAATTTTTTTCATAATTTAATTTCATTTAATAATGAAACATTTTTCCAGTATTGTCTTAATATTGGAGAAAAGGTTATCCTTGCAGAGATAATTTATGGAATTACCAGAGTTAACCTTTCTTCAGTAATAAAGGCATACTTTAAAAACTGAACTGTTGTGTGCATTGTTAAAAGCTTTGCACATTATGGTTTTGTAACAAAGCTGAATCCTTGGAACAGCTTTGAAGTAGAAGTTTGGCAGTGCTTCAAAGCTAAGATGGTACAGCATAAAGGACTGTTCCCACTTTTTCCCACGTTGGAAATAAAAGGACTAAGGCAGAAGGATGCGCTTAAGTGGAGGAAAGATTAAAATTGGTTTTGCCAGTTGGGTAAAACATAAAAGGAAGAAAAGGCCTGAGTTTTCTCGCTTTAAACACACACAAGGTTTTCATGTCTGAAAACCTTGGAAAGAAGAGTATAGTTGACTGAATTGTCCAAGTTTAAAACTAAGAATTATAAAAATCATTTTGAAATAGAGGTAGATTGCTGGTCTTTTGAAGAAAGATTTCCTTATATTTATATACCATTTATTCTTTTTCATAAAATTTCAAATATATGATTTTTCTCAGTGGATCTCTTCTAAAGAAATCAAACAGTTAATGTTTCCTCCATTAGACTGTTCTTCATCAAGAAACATTCAAATTTGCCTTAATGACAGAAAAAGAAACAATTAAGTGAAAGAGGAAGAAAGTCTTTCCAGATGTGCTGTTAAAAATGGAAAAAACCTCCAAAGAGACCTACTCATAATGTAAAGTAATTAAATTTAAAAGAATTTTTTAAATAGGTTAAACAAACACCTGTCAAATAGTTTATGTACAGCTGCTCAAATTTTTGGGCAGAGAAATGGACTAGATGACTTTTCTAAAGTTAAAATTTGGTTCTTTTGGAGTTATAACAAACAGAAGTGCAGATTTTACATACATATTTAGGTTATATGCTTTTTGATATGCTAAAAGACTACATACATTAAAAATTACCGCAGAAATCTAATCTGTGTTTCAAATTTTTGAGATATGGAATTTTTTTTCCACTGAGGGCCAAAAAAAAAGCTAACAGAAATATTAAAAATTATCTGTACACAGAGCAATCAGCCCAACTGTGTAGAAAGCTGGAGGGCTGCGATTTGCATAGCACAAAGTCTATTGAGGAGTCCATTTCATTCATCAAGGCAGGAGACAGGGATGCAATCATGGACTTCAAGGTAGGAAGCTGGAAGTCTAATCCTAAACTTGTGGTCATTCAGTGTCATATTTACAATCCCTGTGGAACAAAACAATCTTCTGAAGAAATGGAAAATGATAGTTCAATAAAGGGTCACTCTACCCAAAGCATAGTGGGAACATGACATTACAATTACAGGTTTCCTTTCCATGCCTTACTAGGTTTGCAGCTCTATTACAACTTGCCTAATAGTACTGCAGTAAAACATCACTCACATTAACAATGCAGAATCCTATGTCCTTAAAGCAGTGTTCCTTAAGATTGGTTAGAGCTCTTGCTCTTACAATCCAAAGCCCTCAGGTCAAAGCATCATCCAAATGTCTGTACCCAAAGTAAAACACATATCTTCAGTCATTATGTTTTTAAAAGCAGTCTATTCTTTAGAGCTTGTCTGCATCACAGAAAATCCAATTGTCTGCTGACATCTTTAGAGATGAAGTTCTTTGTTCCAGCTGTGTGATATTCAAACTCAAAACAAACAACCTTATGACAAGATTTTTCTAAGCAAATGTGACAAACAAACAAATAAATAACAGTCACGGTAATTAAAAAGCAGGGGGAAAAAATGCAATACTCTTAGGGAATATAAACTCCTTTTTCTGCAATAGCTGAGAGAAGGGAACAACCCCAAAACAACAGAAATTCCAAACTATGCTATTTTAACCAAATATTTTCTAAGAAAATATAAATTCTTTTCTGTTATTGTCTAATAAAATACACTCCAAGATATTTTTAGTCCCTTCCTTCCAAAGCAATCTGCACTATTATAACCCCTTCTTAATTAGCCAGAACTTTCTACCTGCTGATGTTTCTCCACAGCATTGGCTTCAGGACCAGCAAACTAACTACAGCCCATACAAAAAAAGACCCAGTAATCAATTCATATACCACCTTTTCAACCCTCTTTGTTACAAGGAGTAGCTGCTTTTTCCTCTTCTACTTTTCAGTAATCATAAAAGCCAGTAGGGTTCTGCCAGTAGCATTTACAAAATCTATCAAAACTGTAAAGCTAAGCAGATGTAACTGTTTTGTTTTTGTTTTTTTTTACTTACAGAAAACCATATAAATGCTATGCAAAGATCTCACAAGCTCAGCTGCTTGTGTCTGTTGATCATCAGATTATCAGGTTTTTAATTCACTAATTATTCACTAAATTAAATTTAGTAAGATAAATTTACTGTTTACTAAAGTCACTGATTATATAATGAATTTAATATTATTAAGGTAGCTAGAACAATGGCTCAATATACTAGATCTAGAAAGACATTAATCAGTATCCCTCCTGTTACAGAAAATTAGTATTTTAATACTGCTTAAAGGAACTAGTTTTATTTAAAAGCAACACACATAATTCTGGAGACTAGATAATAGCAAAATATTTTCATGTCTTGAGTAAATAATGCAATCAATGAATGAATACTTGTCTGACACCAGTGTATTTCTTGAATGGGTCTGAGAGAGAATACAAATACATTTCCTTGCAAGTGGAAGATTACTGGAAACTTGAAAGGCAACTTGAAAATTCTTTTGTCAATTTTGAGAGAAAAACAAGAAAAGAAACAGTCCTTCAGAGAAACAGAAGCATTAATATTCAATATTACTTAGTCCCTGTGTAGGAATTTTTTACATGTTTTCCATGTTTTCTCCTCAGTCTTGCCTCATTAACATGGTATCCTTCAAAAACAGACTAACCAAAAGGACTAAGTAGGCCTAGTAGACCAGCTAAGCTAAAGGCTTAGTAGAGTAACGTATCTTCTGACAGGTTTGGAATGATCTCCAACTGTATTAATTAGGAGGATCCTTGGCTGTTTCTCTTATAGCATATACTCAAACTTGGTCTCAGAATTCACGCTATAATCCACCCACTATTAAAAGTATCACACTTTTTTAACACTGTGATCTCTTTTGCACTCAAGGACTAATGTGTTTAGCTTGTCAAAATATCAGCAATTAACCATCATAAATCTAAGATATTATATAACTTGCAAAAATATTTTTAGCAGTATGAAAATGTTGCCAAAAGAAAATAATACATGAGTCCATTGTTACGTGAAGACTATTATCAGCTCCATCCCCNAATGTGTTTAGCTTGTCAAAATGTCAGCAATTAACCATCATAAATCTAAGATATTATATAACTTGCAAAAATATATTTGGCAATATGAAAATGTTGTCAAAAGAAAATAATACATGAGTCCATTGTTACGTGAAGGCTATTATCAGCTCCATCCCCAAATATTCTCACTGAAAAAATGTATTTGTTTTTCTTTAGAAGTTCTAGCAGTTGTCCATAAGCAGGTCTTACTTTATATGCAGGTTTACATTCATGTGAGGTAGTTCAGCAATTCCTATAGTGAATGTCATCTTCTACTTCTCTCCTACCAGCCCATGCAAACATAAAACTCACTGCTTCTTGGTGTCTGCCATCCTCAGACATAGTAGGTGTCACTTCATTTTTTTCTTCCCATGTGGATGTGATATTATCCAGCTTTAAGTATGTGGTTGCTTGCAGACACAAAAGGAAGCATTGTTTTCCTTCTTACACTGACAATTAGTCACAAGACATCACCTATATGGGCCAAGTGCCATTGAAGGAGTAAGAGCTGAACTCTCCTGAAATATGGCTCATTTGCCTACAGAAAGACAAATACAATATATTACTTTTGAATTAACAACTTTATAGTTACGAAATACATATACTTTTACAAATGCTGACAATATCAAATAGTATTTTGCCATGATGAAACAATTGCATACTGGGCTATATTAGTAAAAGTGTTGCCAGCACTTGCCCTCTGTTTGACACCACAGGACCACATCTAGATTACCAGGTTACCATGTCATTTTTGGCCTCCAAAGTACAAAAAAAAAAAAAAATAAAAAAAAATTGAAAAAATTGATTGACTACAGTAGAGCGCTAGCAATGTGGTAGAAGGAAACTTGAGGGCATGAGGTGAGGCAGTAAGAGCTGGGTTTCTTCAGTAAAAAAGAGAAAACTAAGAGGGAACTTACCACTGTCTTCAGAATGGTTGTTCAGTGGGGTGCTGGTATCTCCGCACTTAAACACACTAAAATTTGACAGCAACACCCTCAGCTAGCAGATTTTACTTTTAAGTTAGTCTTTGTTTGAGTAGAGGTTGATACAAGATGACTCAGAGATCAGAAGATCATCTATAAAGAATTCCAACAGGTATGGAGAGTAACAGTAGATCTGTAATTCTCTTGATCCTCATAGATACAGAGGGCATGTTCAAAGTAATGTTTTTCAGAACAGAACTGGTATATCCCTTACAGCTGCTTAAGAGATTCTATGCCAAATTTCTGTATTAACTACAACTGTTATCCCTAAATGACATTTCTCAGTCAAATGCAAGGACTGTAGTTCTCTCTTATGAGAGATGATATTATGTTTGTCTAAAAAAAATACAAATGGATTGCTATAATGCTAAAAGAGATATTTGCTTCATCAGCAGCTAGTGAGAGAAAAATTCCAGAAAAAAACCTCATTCTGTACTTTTTTGTTTCAATTAACTCATGTTTACACAATTCGAATATTCTACTTAAATTTATTTACCTCCTCATCTAAACGATTTTTAGTGCCATTTCCTTGTACAGAGCTACCACAGTGCTTTTTTGCTTCTTTTATTTCTTGGTTATGGCAAAATGAGATAAATAATCATCTACATCTCTTTCACAGTGAGCCTTATGACTAGTACCTTGTTCCTCTTCCTAAAGATTCAAGTGGATATACCAATAAGCAATAGAAAATCAGCTTCACTTTCAAAGTGTCATAATCATTTTATCACACTGCTAACATCATCTTCACACTTTTCCAGAAGCACATGCTGCCATCAATCTCTTCTTTTGTGAAAATAATTGGAATGACAGTGACTGAGCCACTACTACTTATCCCATGAGTAGATAAAAAAGGATACTACAGGGGATGTATCTCCTTATATCACCCAAAGAAAGCCTCCAATACCACACTAATCTCATCTACAAAGCACCACTTTACTAGCAGGAGAAGAAAGGAGATGTCAATGTATTCCTTCACAAGCTATCATCTTTTTCTGTTCTCCACTACAAATGATATTTCTATGCATGTGACTGGATAGGAAAAATTATAATTTTATAGAGCCAAAAAAATGATTCATCTTTGAATTGAACAAACTAATTCTCTACTCCCCCTGCTCCCAAAAAAAACCATATGTATTCATGCACACATGCATTATTTCCCCCCAAATCATAGGAGTGAAGTGTCAAATAAATGCTAAATCTGATTCCAAGCTCCCTGGTAGCAAAATAAGATTTCTTTGAGTTATTATGGACACAGAATTAAGGAAGGCTACTGCATACAAATAGTATTTAAATAGGTAAGGACTCAGACACTGATTTGTATTTTCCAGAACTCTTCATTACCTTTAGTTACTTTCAGAATTCATTAGAATTATTCCCTTCCAGTTTCTTACAATATTACTAACAAAACAAGTAAGGACACATAAAATATGGTATTAATATCTTAATATATTTGATTTAAAATATACACACCAAATGAAATATAAAGCCAAGGTGATATTAAAAACCATCAATAAAGCAACATCAATAAATATCCCTTCATCACTGGATACATTTCACTATCTGAACAAATTTATTTTAAATTTTTTAGAATTTAGTGATGTTCATCACTTTTCCAATCAATTTTAAAGGCATGTAAGAGCAAAAATGCAAAAGATGGTAAAACAGAAAAAAATAAATAGGGTTCAAATATTTCTGCATAAAAATCTAAATCCTCAATGGATACAAATTAGCTCAGAATCTTAGAAATACATAATATATGCAAATTTATGCTTCAAAATTCAAGTCAGAAAGACTACATGAGTTACAGAGCACAGATTTTGACATATTAGTCAGTGAATCAGATGCACTACTTTTTTAGATGAAAGCTGCATGAATAAGATTTGTTATAAACCGAGATAAACAAAATTTGAATCAAAGAGCTAAAAGATGTTTTGTTTGGGATTGCATGGCTATGAAATGTACACATAGAAGTTGTCTTGGTTAAAGCAATTTTCCTTTTTTTTCCCCCCATCAGAATTCTGCTGCAACTGGTGAAACCTAGTCAACTCAAATAGAAATAACAAGAAAATAAAAGGGTAATATATAATGGTAATAATAATGGTAAATGGTAATAATATCATTATTAAATAGGGGTAGTTTAAGGAGAAGAGTAAAAACCAAGAAGGAATTTCTTGGGTTTTTTTCACCACATACTTTATGTTTACAGCAACTAAACAATGCAAACATTGTAAACTCCTAAAGTCATATCACTTCCAGTATCTGTAAATAACAGAAAAACTAATAAAAGTACATGAAAAATTATTGATTTCTGAAATCTCATGAAACCTCAATACAAAGCAACAGGTTCTGATGCCTCTGACATATTTTGAAATGCCACTACTAAGATTCTACTGATTGCTACAGATTTTAAAATTTGATGGATTTGAATGTTTGAATATTTCATGTTTTCTTTTCCACACAAATTATTATATTTAATATAGAATCAGCTGTGGAAGCTCTTTCTAACTTTGCTAACGATTTATGGCTGTTTAAGAAAATTCCTTCTAGTACTGTTGAGTGTCCTTAGAAATCACAAGTTCTTAGCAAAATCTATGGTTAAGGCTTGGCCTGTTTAACTTCTGCTCACAGGACATTGAAAGAAACTAAAAAGTCTACGGATTGCTTTGTAGGACATAACTTTTTCTTTACTAAGAACAAATACCTATGCAGTCAATAAATAGCACTAAACAAGACTAAGCATCAAGTTGCATTTCAGGGTTCCATCCTGCTATAGGAAACAAAAATCTATATGAGGACACCTGGGACATGAGAAGAGAACAAAATTGCTCTGAGCCACTGTGCTCACTGATAAATGGCACACTAAGAAAAACTCCCTCACACTAGTAGCACTAATGGAAATCTATAATATGTTATTTTCAAGATCATGCTTCATATTATTTAAATTCTCCTCCAACACATAAACCAAAATATACAAATCCTAAGGAAAAAAAAAAAAAAAGAAAAAAAAAAAGAAACCAAGGTTTGTTCTGGGACATGGAAAGGCTTTCATTACCTGCAACTGACCAGACAGAATGACGAGATTGAGAACAGTTACTACTAGGACACAAGAGAATGAGGTTTAGTTTTCTGATCCTCCCTCACTAATACTCCCTTTAATCGACAGGCAACTCACTTGTTCTTTGGCTAAGCTAAACCAGAGGCACAACAGTGTGACTGTTCCCTGTCTGAGTACAGAACTCAGACGGTTTCTACACTATATTTCAGTGAAATTCATCTCTTCTCTCCCACATATTGATTTCAAAGTAGAAAATCCATGTGTGATATAGGAAATGAACCCTGCAGAGTTCACAAAGGGGCCAGATCTGCAAATCATATGCAGCACACACCTTTATGAATGTTCACTAGACTTCAAAAAGGGAATTTTATTGCAATGGCTAGTCTTATGAATTATGAACACTGCAGACTTTGAATCCCTACAAACAGAATTCCAAAAGATAGCTGGAGCCCACCTCTCACTAAAGTTAACTGCATTAAGGATATTGATCCTAGTCATTATAAATTAAAAGGAACTATGTAAGCACCCAAAAAAACCCTCTGAAAGAGTTAGTTCAGACAACACCTTGTTCTGTTTAGTTTATACCTGGCCAGAAAGGACTATTTTGATACCTCTGTGAGTAAAAATCCCTACCATTTGGCCTAGTCAAATGGGAGACAAGAGCAACAGAATGTCAAAAATCTTGTAAAGCTTTAGACTGTCTCCTGTGTTGCAAAGAGCTTTGAAACAACTCACCTTTGGATAAACATAATCAATTCCCTCTCTGCATTTCACAACCTTTTACCATGGGGCTGGCTGAATGCCTATAAAATCTGTCAAAAAGGAGTTAGAAACCTCCTCACCCAGTGACAGGCCATCAGTTGGACACAGTACATCTTTCATCAGGAAGTGATACACAGTACTCACAGAAACCAAACATAGGTTGAACTGCAGGATTTAAAGACAGCTTGGGGAAAATGCTTTCAGGATAAGCAATTTAGAAGTGTTTACCTTATGTAAATTATTGCAGTTTTTGATCTTTATGAAAAAAAAAACATAAAGACTGTTGTGGGTTTACCAACCCCCCTGGGCTGAAATGGTCAGGCCCAGGTAAATTTCCAGAGAAAAAGCCAATCAGAAGTTTTAGTAATGCCTCTGCTAATGACATATTTAAGAAAATGGAAGAGAAGTGGAATTGCGCAAAAGAAATTAGGAGGCCAAGGAAGGCAGCAGGCCCCCGAGTAGGGGGCCAAGCCCTCTCTCCTGGCCTTGGGCCAGGGGCAGGTATGGCATTGAAGTCTCTCCAGCCAGGATGTGTAACAGTGGAGAAACAAACTCCAGACAGAAGCTGCCCACCTGGAACTTGTTGCAGAAAGAATTCCAGCCTGGCGGAGAGTAGAGAGGACTTGAGATAGTCGAGCTTCCTCCAAGGTCAGTTCTAGCAGGAGGAGAGCTGAGGCAAGGGGGGAGCTTTTTCCTCCCCCTCCCTCCCTCCAGCAGGGGAAGGACTGAAATTTGTAAACCCCTGCTACCTGTAGAAGATTATTGGGATGCAAAAAAACCCCTGGCAGCTCACTTGTGACCCTAAAAAACAGCAGAGTATGGAAGAACTGTTGTCCTGGGCGGACCCACAAGGAGAGGTCTATTTAAGACTATCTTCTGTGGGATGGGACCCCTCAGGAACAGGGGAAAAGGACTCAAAGCCATTCCCTGTAGCCTGTGATACAGACCACGGTGTAATAAGCATGCCCTTGCAAGCCATGGAAAACTTCAAGAGCCCGGTTGGGCCTTCCTAGCCTCTGGTCGTGTCCCGAATGGAGGAGGACCAGGTCCAGTCCTGAAGTCGGAATGCAATCGAGAGAGAGAGGAAGAACTCTTCAGCTACAACACGCTGAACCTGCCATCCTAAAGATAACAGAAAAGAAACTTTATAATGCTACTAAATCATTACAAAAAGAAGAAACCTTTCTCTTGGACTGATAAAGCAGAGAGAAATGCTTTTGTAAATACCTATGATAGTTTGGACTTGGCACATGGCCAAGCACCCAAACCCACAGTGCAGACCTTCCCCCCTCCCTTGCCTTCCCAAGGCAGGAGAACAAAGACTGCAAAACCCGAGACAAACTGAACTATATAAATAATAACCTAACATTCTTTTCATAAGATAAGCAAGCTTAATTAGAATTGTTGTAGTATATATTATTTCTTAGTCTTTATCTTGTTAGTAATAAATCTTAGTATTATACCCCTTACATCAAGCCTCTCTTTTGTCTGTATGAAACCTCTCTCAGCTTATAGTAATTGTGTGGAGGGGGGAGTTTGAGAAAAAATTGATCCCTGGTAAACCCACGACAAGGACACACACAGTTTCTGGGTAGTTACTGTTGATTATCCAGAAAGACAACTCATGGCTGCCCATAAAATCAAGTGTAAATGTTTTCTAAAACAGCAAATTGAGTAAATTAAAAAGTATTATAATTTGTAAATCGTATTGCTAGGAGGTAGCAAGTTCCTTCAAAGAGATCTTACAATTATTACATTGGTTCAGATAGGAAATGTGAACAGACCTACAAACTAATTATTTAATATATAGGTAGAATAATTAAGAAAACACAAATCAGTGTGAATTTGGTTAGGATTCACAAAATCTAAAACAGTGAAAGTAATAGAGGCACTCTTATTCAAACTTAATTTTTTTATATGCTTTTTTCTACTTTTTCCCTTTAAGATATTTTTGCATAAAATCGAAATAATAGAATTCCACTAACCTAACTATTCATGGTTCAAAAGCAAGACACAAGACAATTAAAAGTGACTTTAAATAACTTTAACTGTATACCTCTGTCTTACGAAATTAAGACAATAATGACCAAAACCATAGGAACTTTTAGGTCCTATGGGAGTTTTTTTAACCATTTTTGGGGATATAAGTTTAAAAGTTGGAAAAATTATGAAAGAGATGGAAATTAATTTTCCATCAACACAAGAACTTCTATCGGTTTTTAGAAATTCATTTAATCCTGAGTGAGGATAAAAATGCAAGAGTTAAAATACATCCACAGAATCAAATCTGATGAAAAAAAAAATTTTTTGAGACATTGGAGCTGATCGGACAATAAATTGGAGCTATTGGTTCTTAAAATATGACACTGCAATATTTCTCACAAATTTCTAAAATTAAGTCAATTTTCACAGTACCATTTATTTAAAAAAATCCCAGAAAACTAATAGAAGAGGACTGTTGTGCATCCAGTCAGGGTATTATGACAGACTTCCTAGGAATCTTCTAAGAAAATGCATAAAATGGAGAAATTATGGAAAAAAATAAATTCCACACTTTAAGAAATCCTAAAGAAAGGGCTCAAAATGTCACTTTGAAAAAGACCTACACTTTTGTGACAGAGTCCACATCCACAAAATCACCTCACTTAAAAATAAAAAAAAAAATTATAGTTTGCCTAAGCATTTTTAAATCAGCTCCTGTTTGGATGTGTCCTTACCTGTTAAATGACATTCACTTTTAATAATTATGAGCTAAAATGTTTGAAGTCAGTAATCCACACAGACTTTTGGCTTTGAGCATTTCTATAAGCAATTCCTCAGTGAAAAGAAAGCAGGGGTGAAAAATGGAAGTATATTTTTTTTATTAGAAACAGTTGGTGCTTCAGACTAATTAGTATGTGAATAGGGTGTTAATAAACTTGTGGAGATTCATTTAGCAGGCAAAGCTAATTGATCCTATTCTTTAAGAAGTGGATTATTGCATTTATTTTAAACCTGAAAAAATACAGCTGAAACAGTACATAGCTAACTGCACCAGGAAGGAAAAACACAGACAAAAGTGAAATAGTTTCAAAAATATATATGCAACGTATTTTAATAGAATAAAGAGTTACATGGCCCATTGCCAAGTGTGGGAAACTCCAATTTTGAGAATTAATGTGTGTTAGAATTGTGAGGATATCTTTACAGACGGAAAAACTGTTATTGTTCAACAGCTCATTATGTGTTTCTAGCACACTTACTGGAGGGAGAATAGGAGAAGAGGGTTTTTTTGACAGGTTGAACTTTAAAAGAAGTAGGGTATTTCAGACTGCTGAGGAATCTGGATTGTGAAAATAAATCCCTGAGAGATGGATTATTGGACAGGTAATGGCAAAAGGAATCCGATAAATTGCAGAGTTATGTGGTAAACTTATTTATTACATGTCTTTGCAATTTGTCACAGGGCTGTCTCATTTATCACCTTCCCATGTGAGATGCATATATTAATATTGCACACTGCTATCACTGCCTGACAGTTTATGATCCTGTTTCTGAAATTCATACATCATTTTTTCCTGCTCTCTCCTATCACAAGATGTTCCATCCAGTTATATTTCCATATAAATGCTAAGAAAGGATTCCTGATCCACCTGGTGTCATTCCTTATGCTCTCCCCAAGTCAAAATAATAATGCAGAAAATAAGTTATATATATTCATATACATACTGTAGGGTCAGTCACTGCCATTCTCTTGCTCACGGATTTATTGTATCATGATAGGTCATTGATCAATCAATAAAAGCAAGCTGATATCCTCACTCAGCTGAAACGGATCTTGTCAACACTACTCTGCTACAATGTGTTTTTAAAAAAGTACCTGATTCATAAAAACACTTGCTGTTGCTGGTCCTTGTGGGACTACGTTAGCTCTCAACAATAGTTTAATGTTACTTTTCACTGAAATATGCACATCAAAAGGCTGCAATTTTATTTTCTTAGACTTAATTTTGTCTACACTGAACTATAATAGTAGCTTCTTTTGAGCCAGCAAAGGTTGTCATGTGAATACTGTATGCAACAGGGTAAAATGAAAGTCATGGAAAACTTTCGGTATGGTAATTTTGGTTATTACGTTGGTTATTAGTTATTTTGTTGTTAAGCTATGAAAGACACATAGTTCTTGTTTTCTGTCTGTTTCTTCCGTTTCTTTAAAGCTGCCTCGTTTTGAAAGATAAAGACTCATCATAGTTATGAGCTCAAATTCCCTATTAAAAACCATCTAAGAATGTACTTCTTGTACCTGCATGACACCAGAAGCTCATGTAGATTAAGAACAGTGCTTTATGAAACAAAAGGTGAAAATTATATGTAGTAAAATCAAAGAGCAACACTCAGTTAGAACTGCAGCTCTCAAGGAATAAAACAGACAACTAAAAATGATTTAAGCAAGCATTAAATTTGTTCATGTAGATATCTTGAGCCTCTGAGACGTAAACTCAGCAAGAAACCATCACCAGGGAAAAAGCTCATGGTTGGTTTTCTGGTATAGATTCAATACCTCATAATTAAATATCTCAAACAAAAAACTTTATTTTTATTTTTGTATTTCAGCTTTTGAAATTTTTCTTCTCCAGATTTTCCAAGAAAACTCTGTCAACCTGCCTTGTTTGAAAATACGGTATCTTATTCTTTCCTCCTTCTTCCTGAATAAAGTAGTGAAAGACAAGTTAAAATTTTTGGCATAGTTTTCAGGCTGATTGATGGAGATGTAAAGAGCAAAATAAACTTGATAGATAATAATTTTTTGAAATGAAGAAAAACTTCACAGCTATTTATATTGGCATTTAGATCAAATAATCACAGATGTATATAGATGGTTTCTGAAATCCTAATTATGTTTAAGTCCTCACTGGGATCATCAGACTAAGAAGGCAACTGCTAGAAGATTTTAAATAAAGAATTTAAAATTTTAAAAGCTGCAGAGCAACGCTGTGCCATATTATAAGTTTGGTAAGAAGTCAAAAATGTCAGTTGGAATCAGATGGATATAACAAAGATATATAATAATAGAGGGGCAAAAGAATGTCATTAGTGTTTCCATAGAGTCTTCGTAATACAGACAAACTATGCTTTCAGGGGAAAAAATACTCTTTATATGGAATTTAATGGATTTGAGCAGGTTTTTGCCATGGAAATAGGACCATAGTTTGCAAAGGTTAAAACAATTTTGCAAAAGCACATGGAAAAACACTGAAAGACTTGAAAATGAAACGTCACACAGACACCATACAGTGTACAATCAGAAAAACATTCATGAGAAATCTTCAAGAGACAGGTACATTCTTAATATATTCAGCGGAACTGAGCATAGATAAATTGTAAACCAGTCACTGCAAGTCAATACGATTGCTGAAGATCTATTGCACTTTTTTCCCCAAAATATACAAGAAAACCTTAGTTCATCTGATGGGTGCACAGCAGGGTATGTGAGACATGCAAAGGTGAAGCTAAAACCTAAACTGCTAGCAGTTTACTACTAGTGTAGTTTTTGCAGGAAATGGATTGTTTACATTGGGTCAAAAGTATGTCAAATATTAAATGTAATTCTGGGACCATTCATAGAGAAAGGCAGTGAAATGCTAAAGGTTGATTCCATGATATCTTTACTAGCACAAGAAAGCTGACAACAGAATATAAAATTCAGTTGACAGAGTTCAATTGTACTGTCACGGAGGCATCAAGAAAACACTGGCAATAAAAATTTTAATGACAAATCAGATTGATTACACAGGATACAAAAAAGAAAAAGGAGAGAAACTACTGGACTGATTAATATCCCTTTTAATGTCAAAATTGGAATTACTCATACAGCTTGTGATGCACTAAAAAATTATGAAAAGAAAACATGTTCACATACACATCACTTCAGTCAAGGTGGAATCAAGCTAATCTCACTGGACCTTTCTAAAACTTTAAAGAAAGGGTTGTTGAAGCAGATGCATTAGAGCACTTATAGCAAGAACTACATTCTATTCACTGTAGGTGATAGTTTATAATAGAGAGATCAGGGAACACAAAATGAGAAAGTTCTGATATAAACAGACTGAATTGGTAGTCACAGTTTTAGATCCTTAAATCAAACAGTTGTTGGAAAATATTAATTCTTAATCATTACAGGTGCTATCCAGAAATAACATTGCTGCAGCATAGGAGCTTCACTACTGAGAAAGAGTGGTTCATAATTAGATGTTTTGTGAACTTTACAATTTTGAACACACTGCTGACAGTCCTTTACTTGACTAAATAACCAGAGTATTTAAAACAGGGCTATTTTAAGTCCCTCCTAGATATGTATGTAAAAGCAAACCCCAAACAAATAAAAGCAAACCCAAAAACTCACTATGATCATTAAAAGATGGAACACATTTATAGCCATAAGACAGTGTCCACAGATATAATCAGAAAATGGGCACCCATGGTAGATATTTCTTGCAAGGTTCACTTTCCAAGTGATAATTAAGGAGCAAGCCTTCAGCTTTCCACTTATTCTACAGGAAAAGAGATATAGACTCAGATTTTAAGTTCCAGAAACTGTAAAAGCTGAGCTTATCAGTGGAAAAGAACATGTAAAACAACACTAACCTTAATCCACAAAAGGTTTCAGAGATATGTGAGGTAAAGGAAGCCATTTCAGAGATTGTCTGAAGACAAAGGAACAAGACCAAGCATAGGGGTCCTGACTGTTCTTTAATTAGCAGATTACTCCATAGCTCTGTTCTAAGTCTCATCAACAGAGACTGTCTGGGCATGATTCAACAAGCAGGATGAATGAGACTACATAAGGTTTTACTCTTTTCAACTTGTACAGTATTCTGCATGTCTTCATACCACATCTGGGGTTTATAGCACACCTCCAATGTGTTTTGCAGGAAGCACTATGGAAAGCAATAACAGAAGTCTCACATTCATTCAGACACAATTAATAGAAAAAACATATCAAAATACCAGTTACCTCTAGGACCACTTCCTGACACCCCTGTGTTCTGCACTGTGGACGTGGCCAGTCTATTCTAGGGACAGCAAGCCCCAGGCAGAATGGACATGAGCTAGTCCTGGCTACTCAACTCTAGAATCAGGGACCACTTCTTGCCCTTTCTATTTATCAGGATATAGACAAACAAGCACTGTAAACTGGTATATATTATGGTTAAATTCATCTTTTTCCGCTTGGAAGTGAAACATGCAAGAGTAACTCTTTTCAACTCTTAAACTGAAACACAGCATCCTTAGAATGTTTTGGTTCACCAGAGAGTTGAATAATGTCTGTGAGTGAGGAGTAAGTGATATAAGTTAAGAAAATAGTTATGTTCAGAGAAATTGCTGAAAAATATACAACTTTTTCCTCTTTAATGCTCCATCTTTTATCTAATGCTCTGTTAAGAATTCGGTCACAGAATTTGGCAAACACTTCTCACTACACGTCACCTAAGAATGATACATGTATGGCAATCAATATGCAATGTAACATGAATAATTGCAATAACATCATGTAAATCCTATATGCTGTAAATATGAGCATTCTGTGAGGTGTTCTTCCTAAGTTAACTAATAACAATGACAGACAATTTTGTTAAAAGTAGCATGTTGTTTCATATAGTTTAAGTTCCTTTTGAGAAAAATTTTTCTGCAGAGAGTTATATTATGGGTCAGATGGCACAATGTAAAATTCACCTATGAAATTTGAGAAAGCTTAAATTAAACTTCTTTCACATACTGTGTATTCTCATCATATTGTGCTGCAACAGGCAGCACATTTCTCCTCTATAGAGAGAGACAATGTTTTCAAATTTTGACTCTATTTAAAAATCACCTAACCTTCAAAATAACAAGTATTACAAAAAGCAGCAAATGGACTTTTAAAAAATAAATGGAGACATTTCTAGGACAAGCCACAGACAGTTTCAGCCACAAATGACAGGCCACCTTAGGAGCTTTCTAGCAGGTATCACCAAATACTTGCAGAAGTATAGTGTGTAGAAATAGACTGTGGATGTAGTTAACTCCATAAGCCTTAGTTGTGTCAAAAATGTGTTCCAGGATTTAGGAAAGCAGAATTATCTCACAGATATTTGCTCCTGTGGCTCTGTTTGATACTTCTTATTGAAGTGTTACATAACCTATCCAAAAAACATTAATCATAAAATCATATATACTTAATCCTCATTCAAACTTTAGTCTTGTTGTAAAAGCTTTCTCAAAGTATGTGCTTTTATCAGTGCAGAATTACCATCCTTTATTTTCACAATTTACGAAGTTTTCTTTGGAGAAATAATTAGCCAAAGCAACCAAGGTTAATTTATTCTTGGACTTGCCAGCACTGTCTCTGCCTCCCAGATGACATGGCAGTAGGTAACTGTCTGATTACACCTTTGCAAAACAATATCTCAGGTCTCCATGAAGCAAACTCGAACTCAAACCTTCCATGACTGCCTTTCCTTCCTGCCTCAAGTTCTTTTTGATTTTGTCTTTAGGTAATTTAAATATTGTATCAGTATAAACAAGAACAACAGCAATGTCAAGCTTTATGATTCTATTTCTGCAGCTGTCAACTCCTTAACACACAGACCCAGGAGATTAAAAATGTAAGGTCAAGGTAAGAGAGGAACACTCTGTTCAAAAACTACCAGTAGTCTATAAACATTTCAACATTTCAGTTAACAATACAACTTACTCCACCTAAATCTTATTTTTATTCTACTTTGAATTAGACTTATCCAGAGTACTCTGTTAAATGTATCAACGAATCCTGAGCCCCTCAGCCGCGGGCGGGCGGGCAAGAGCCCTGGGAAAAGCCTGGGCAAGGGAGGGCAAAACTCTGCCTGGTAGCCAGGGCTCAGGGAGGGCAACTGGGTGAGAAACAGCCCTGAGAGCCCCGAGGGTAGAGCAGGAAAAGGGTGGGAGGGGAGGAATAATCTTGGTAGGGATCGCCCTACGGTCCGGGAGAGACTCCACTGGCATCGATGTTTGTCTGTGGCCCCTGTTCTAGGCTAGAGCAGGGAAAAGTGTGAGGAGGAAGGAGTGGCAGAGAGGGGCTGTTATGGACTGACCACAACCCCACATTACCATCCCTGTGTGCTCCTGCAGGAGGAGATTGCTGGGAATGAAGAAGTGAAGATAAGCCTGGAAATAAGGGAAAATGAAAGGGAAGATGGTTTAGTTTTATTCATTTTTTCTCACCATCCAACTCTTTTTAATTGGTGATAAATTAAACCAATTGGGTCCACTTTGTCAGTGTTAATTACTGTCAGCTATCTCCCTGTCCTTACTTCAACCCACGAGCTCTTCCATCTGGTTTCCCCTGATGTCCTGTTGACAGGAGGAACTGAGAGAGTGGCTGGGTGGAGGTTCGGTAGCCAATCAATGTTGACCCACCACACCATCATAGTACTTAAGAAAAAATATTGCCTAATACTCTTAACAGTGCAGTAAACTTAGAGAATGACCTAAAAAAAGATTTGATCCATAAGGTGGCATGCCGAAACATAGCATGAGCAGTATGTACATGGGAGAATTAGGATGAAAAATTAAGAAAAAATTCAGGTTGTGGCTGAAACTGTTACACACAGATCTCATGTTGATGCTAACCATTAAGCAAGAGCAAGCCATAGTCCTGGAAAAGAAATGTCTCTAATAAAAAAAAAAAAAAAAAAGGTTTCTCATTTTTATAGACTTGATGAATAAACATGAAGCAATCCCTATGATGATATGAATTTACATACAATAGGTAAGAACTTTTAGCTATTTCTTTTGGTTTTTTACTGGAGATGGGGATGAGCGGATGGAGCTACAAAACAGAGACTAGAGTAGCTCAGTATCTTCTGTTTACTTGGACAACTACAAAAGTAGAATAAATATCTTACTAAAAAATCCAGATATGTTTGAATAGCTTAATTTCAAATCAACAGTCTGTCCACATGGTGTCTTGATTTTCACCAGGAGATGCAGAGGATTATAGAATGCTTTGGCTTGGAAGGAACTATAAAGATCATCTAGTTTTAACCTCCTGGCAAGGTAGACAAGGGACAAGCAAGGGACACCTTCCACTAGACCAGGTTGCTCTGAGCTCCATCCAACCTGACCTTGAACACTTTCAGGGATGGGACATCTACAACTTCCCTGGACAACCAGTGCCTCACCATCCTCATAGTAAAGAATTTTTTTGTACTATCTAATATAAACCTACTCTCAGCTTGAAGTCATTCCCCCTTGTCCTGTCGCTGCATGCTCTTGTAAATAGTCTCCCTCCCATATTCCTTGCTGGCACCCTTGAGTTACTGGAAGTGTGCAATTAGCCATAAGCCTTCTCTTTTCCATCTGAACAAAGCCAATCCTCTTAGCCTTTCTCCATAGGAAAGGTTCTCCATCTCTCTAATCAACTTGGTGGCCCTAGTTTGGACTTACTCCAACAGGTTGAATGAATTTTTAGAGGGATCTTCTATAAATTCTAGCCAGAATATAATAGCAAAAGTGGATCAGAAACATATTTTCAGAGATGACTTGACTGAAGAAAAAATTGCAATGGAACATTGTGTCTTTGCCAACACTTTACATTTTGAGACTAGATATATTTATAAAGTTATGTGATCACAAAGAGCCATATATAATAAAAGAAGTTCCAAGTACATAATTTGGACTAGACTGGCATTTGTTCATTCCAGCCCTAGACTTTGTACAATATTGCACTAAAGCTTGGTAAATTTGATAAAGCTGACTAAGGTATTCTGTTGTATAAAAGTTGTCATTCAATTCACTAACTTTTAAGTTATTTTCAAGTATTATATTTAATATTTTCTTAATTCTTTTGTCTATATATGGTAAGAAGCTAACAGGAAGTACTTAAATGACATATCTAAGAGATATATTGTAATGAAATCTTGATAAACATTGAGCTATTTGCTGTTACCTAATTCACCTGAAATTTCATGTTATAATTTTTTTCTTTATAGTGTGTTTCATATTGCAACTTTTTAGTGATGACTGTTAATTCTCAGATATTTATTTTTACAGTTTGGAGGTATTTATATTGTCTTACTTTTCTATATAATGAACTTAGTTTTTTTAGATATGTTGTCCCAGGTTAATGGGGAAATGAATAGACTTTGCTTGCTCCACATTTTACTTTCTGGGTACGTCAGATTCTGTTTAGAGACTTAATCTCTGTTTGCACTATTCATGCCTGGACATCATAAAACATTTCACACTCCTCTTGATACTGTCTTGGACAGACAGTCACTACAGCCCACACCTATCATTTTTCAGCAAAGTGGTACTTTGTGTTATATGATATTTTGAAGCAGTGTCTTTGTAAAGAATCCCATCAAATGCAGCAGTTTCATCTATGTAGTCACAATATAATTTTATACTTGGAAGAATCTCTGCTGCTTCTATTTGCCATCCATGAAGAATTGTTTTCAAACTGTTGTAAGGCTGGTTCATTTTGTCTGTTTGTTGGAGCCTGACATATGTTGCTGAAGCGGTGGAGAGTACCAGCATCCTTTACTCTAGATATTTTGTCATGCAAATCCCTTTCTAATTTATATATTATTTTGAAAGCATAAAATTAATTTAATAAATATTATTCAATTCTATGCTAATTGTTTGAAGTTGATATGATGTTTCAAAAATTGTTTCCACAAGATGTGTCTGTTAGAATTTACCTCAAATGATGTCAAGCCCAAATCACTGAAAATTAGAACATATGCTCTTGCATTTTTTTTTTCTATATGAATACCTTGTGATTCAACTGGAAATTAATCACAGTGTAACTATTCTAGCCTGACACAAACTAATTGGACAGAAGACATTTTTTCTTTGGTCTGTTTACTATAAATACTTGCATGGATGAGATCTTCATCAGACACCATCCAGTGTAACAACAGTATGTTAAAAGGTAAGTGTAATAAAATATATGCCTAAAAAGCACAGTACTTGCTACACAAGGAATTGCAGCACAAGGCAGAGAGCTTTATGCTCAGAGTTCAGAGCATCGTGAGTTTAATGTTCACTGCAAATTTCACTGGTTGGAGCCTTCCTTTCTCATGTGAGGATCTACATGCATCTTACTCTCAGCTTACCATGTA
This sequence comes from Pachyramphus minor, assembly GCA_013397135.1. Classification (NCBI taxonomy): domain Eukaryota; kingdom Metazoa; phylum Chordata; class Aves; order Passeriformes; family Tyrannidae; genus Pachyramphus; species Pachyramphus minor. Next base: position 40,591 of record VYXB01000464.1, on the reverse strand, counting down.
TTGGTAACAGCAATAGTTCTTCCAGTTCAAGGTTTGGGAATGCTAATAGGGCATGGAATGGGAAAATATTTCATTGCATCTCTTGTGTTTGCTTCCCAAGCTGACACTTTTCATGGTACCTCTCCTAGTCAAGAAGCTCTACAATCCAAAATGTCACCCAGAACTGGTCTACCAAGAGAACACAAAAGCACAGTTCACATAGATCAGTTCATCACCAGTTTAATCAGTTAAAAATGATATTGTATATTTTATGGTATTATATTGCCATCCCAGTAGTTCATATGTCAACGCACATGTGACTACAGTAAAAAAGCATGTTAAAAGGTAAATAAAATATTTTAGTGAAGCAGTCTCCCCCATGGTGCTAACAATTTTTCTAGCCAAATTCACTGAAGTGGAAAGAAAGGAAGAGGTGGAAGTTGTGTCTGTGAACTAATGGGTAACAGTTCACCAGCTGCCCAAATTATTCTTAAGTACTTTGGCTATCTACATCTCTAGATAAAAATTAATACAGTTCAGAGGATTTGATGTAGACAGGAACATTTGTCAAATGATAACCAAACTTTTTCAATTTACATTAGTGAAGTTATGAAGCTGAACTATGGCAACCACTTCCACTAATCTATTTGTTAAAGAAAAAAGCCACAAAGTGTGACGTGCCTTCAAATCTATCTATATCTGTAAGCATATGTGTATATTCAGGAATGCATTTTAAGCGTCATTAATACTCATACAGAAAGATACTGCAGTCATCTTTCATAACCATGGGTTTCTCACATGCAGTCTGCCTCAACAACCTTCTCCAATTTAGATTGTTCATCTGTCTTGTAGAAATGGTTCAGAATTTTCATTCATCATTTGAATGAGGTGAGGTGAAACTTCTACTTTTTTTTTTTCCTGGGCTTGAACTGGTGTATTTTCATGGACTGTGCTTTCTGAGCCCATTAATAGTAATGATGTTATATGGTTCACTGTAGCCCTTTCCATGGACTTCTGCTCACATCAGAGCAAGTAATAAAAAAGTAAAACCCTCCTGTATGGAAATGCATGGCTTCACTGGAGAAGGGTGAGTGGAGAGTAGTTAAAAGCATCTAGTAATAGAATATCCCGTTTTTCCTCAAAAAAGAAACAAATAGGAAAGCACAATGAGAAAAGAGACTCTTCAGAAATAGAAATTAACCCTAGTATTTTCTTACCCATTTTTAACAGAATTTCCTACTTAGAGACATTCATAAGAGTAAACAATGAGGTTTTCTCTATGGCTTGTACAGGATATTATTTTGAACTGCTTATTCATTGCACTCATCAAGGTGTGTGAATACAACTAAAAGCTTACAATGCTTCCCATGCCTTAGGAAATTATCAGCTGTGCCAAATTACGATTGCATTCTGAGCTATGGTGCTTCCTTCATCTCCCCAGTCTCAAATGATTTTATGGCTTTCAGAATCATGAGAATCACTATGCCTTGAAGTGGCCTTCAAATTTTGCATTTGTGTGAAGAAAGGGATTAATCAATTTATTGAGAATTTTCTCAGATTCCTTCCTCTACTCCAGGAGCTGGACTACTGACATCCATATGTAGTTTCTCCCTCATCTTCTCTCTTGAAAGATCAGTTGTCCAAATAAGCTGTACATTTTGGGACTGGTAGATACCTGTCTTTGAGAGGTCCTTAAATGTGCTTTATGACACTGAGTAGGAATGAGGCCTACAGTCATGTGATATGCCATGAGATATGTGGTGAAGGGTTTTCGGTGGGCATGATGGCATGTGAGAGGGTGACATTTTATCAGGGAGAGGCTGGATGACCCTTTTTGCTGCAGACAGGTGGAAGAGGGAGTGATACTAAGGCGTCACAGTTCTGCTCCGCCCTTGCACAAAACCCAAAAGTCTTTGTAATCTCTCTCTGGAAATCTGGATATCCTTCATTTACATATAAATGGGCTCCTCCCCCACTCATAATGGCAGTTATAGAATATTTGAGTACAGTCTCACCTCCACTTATCCCAAAAATATAAATTGGCATTTCAAATCCTCAGTGATAGAGGATGAGATTATGGTCACCTTGCAGACAAGTCAATGGACTCGCTCTTCTCTCCTCCCCAAAACAGGGACACCTCTGTGATAAGATTTGTCCCTCCTACCGCTTTGGAGTATACTGTATATATAGTGGTATACACTTGCATTTTGCATGCCTAGTGAATTTATCACCAGCAATTTAAAAGAACCTATAATCAGTTGCTCCAATAAATCGCACTATTGGTGAGTCTGTGTTCATGAAAGTTCCCATTGAACTCAACTAGACTTTTAGTTTTTAGTTGGTTAAACCTCACTATTTGTGGATCTGTCATCGCAAATGAGACCAGACTTATAGTGTAACCCACATTACTTGTGCATCTGAGATCTTTTGGACACGGCCGAACTTACTGTGCCGCCTTGGTTCTCATCAGAAATTAAGCCCAGCCATGCCCAGCCCCTCTGATCCATTAGGATGAGTTGGAAGGCAGGTGGGTTTGTTTTCTGCCAAATCTCTATACTCTTAATGCAACACACTGGTCTAAGCTGAGTCACAGCACAGAAAACATAACTCAAGGGAGATAAAACACACACAATCAATTCATGACTGCTATGACCTACAATGAGTGAGGGCACTTAAGAGTATAAACTACAACAGTACTCCACTGAATACTCCACACCACACAAACACAATATTACAATGTCACAACAGATGAACTATCTTTTTCTACAATGAACTTAACTATTAGAACAATATGATAATTTATAGCAAAAAAACAAATCAGGTAAAAGCAACCATCACACTTCTTTGCCAATTGAAGTAAGACAGGAAAGCAGTAAATTCAAATGACATTGTCAGGCAATCAAAGTGTGTTAAAAAACCAAACCAAAACTAACCAACCAAAACAAACAAAAGAAACCAGACACCCAACCCTCTGGGACATTCTCTACAGTGTTCCACAAAACAATCAAAGAAAAAACCCCCACAACATCAATATGTGTGTTGCACACAAAGAAGGAAATAGTGGAAATATTCTGGGTATACATTGCAGATGTTGGCATCGAATCTCTTTTGGAAGAAGCTAAGCAAGGCAACAGAGGTTTTTTCAAAACCCTAAGGAAAATTCAGAAAATCAAACATAATCCTGATTCACCACTATACAGAAGAACAGTAACCAATAGACAGGAGTATAAAGGATCCATTTTCACTTTATCAAGAAGTATGAAGACAACCAAAAAAAATCATAATCACTTCTTTTTTTTTTAATGTTATAATTATTGTCCCTTTCATCTGTTCACTTACTTTCACAGCGTGGACATATCTTTGCTTTGTACGTGGAACACAGACATTTTTCAGATAGATCAGACACAAGACCACAGATCAGCAATGTTGTCTGCTGATGACATTGACAATTGACAATGTCAATTGACATTGTCATTGACAATGATGACATTAATTAGAAGCTTTGTTTGGCATAAGAAATCCATGGTGTTGTCTTGGACACCAAATGAATTAATCGAGACTGGTTTTTTGAGAGAAATAGCATTATGAATAACCCCCACATACATGCCTTTTAAATGCAAAATGGTCCTTCAGCTCAAATACAAAATTTCTCTGAAGCAGAAAGAACAAGTGACACCACCTCTGTTTTAAGAATATAATCTTAATTTCAATAAAAATCATAAAATCATAAAAGCCAAATTGTTCAATATTCAGAAATCTTAACTGGTGAGGCTTTCAGAGCAACCACCATAGATACTACACAAATTGCAAATGTGCACTTTGTAAAAGAAGCTTAACAGGAGCTATGAAAGCATATTTTTCTTAAAAAGTATGTAATTTAGCAGATGGTTGAAAATACCAAGTGGTTGTGCCCGGAGGATGATGAAGAAAGCATCAGTGAAAACTTTAAGCAACAAGTAAAACTGCAATATTGCTGCATAGCAGGATATGCTTCGCTTCCTTTTGCAAAGCACTGAAAAGAATTTTATGGTGAAGAAATTGTAGAATGACTCCTGGGCTCTGATCCAATCATGGTGGAAAACTGCTCTGGCAGGTCTATTTACTCTGAATCACACGCTCCAGTGTCTGACAGAGAAGCACTATCAGAGAGTTGATCAGCAAGATGCATAATGTAGAGAGGTCAGAATCAATAAGGGTTTGCTTTTGACACTAGCGCTGAACATCACACTTCATGCAGCAGTTCTTTTAACTAAAAATACCTTTCTGATTGCAGGCCACCTCTTATTTTACCACCAGTCACTGAGATTAAGAGAGCACTCACTGCCAAATGTATTGCTTATTTATTAGGATTCCAAGTGGGGGAAAACAGTGAAGCAATTTCTTTCCTGTGGATTTCAGCAGAATGCAAACTATGTTATGACAAAATGACTGTTTTGTTAGAATTAAAATTGAGAAGTCCTTACTGTTTAAAAATAGGCTATTCTTAAAAATCCACATGCTTAGTAAGACCTGTTGTACTGAATCAGAGCAAAGGTCTATTTAGGCCAGTGTTTTATGAATAAGAGTGAACAAAAATAAATGTCCAGGAAGAGGTATATAAAAATAAAAATCATATAACAATTCCTTCCAATTATAGCCTTCCCAGTTCTAAATATCTGATTCAAGAAATTCCTAAATCATACATGGAACCCAATACATAAATTCTACATACATAGAATCATAGAGTGGAACTCTATACACCTTCACAGACTATCCTTCTATTGACGTCACCAGGACAAACCACTTCTAATGAAACAAAATTAAAAGAAAAGCAGATGCCAAGTACTCACGAGCCAAACTTCTGATTATCTAGGTCCAACTGATAAACTTCAAATAGTTTGAAATTTGCTGTGCAGGTTGGAGATATAAACACAGATCTTTTGAGCAAGGGTTTACCAGAATATAACCTCCTCTTAAAATCACATTATAAAATCTAAATGCATATAAAATCTAAACCCCTCATATGTAGATGTAGCAATGTGTCTTAGTCTCTAAAATTGCTGATTTCGGTAAACTAACCAGTGCTAAAACTCTCATTCATCAGTTTCCAAAACTTAAACACAAACTACCTAAAAATGTCCAATTTTCATATGATCTCGTACTTGTCTGTATTCATATGCCTTTGTTATTTAACCTGCCCTCTCAGTAAAAATCTTTCCCAATATTCTAAGAATGGACTACAGGCATTCTACTAATACCATAAGTGACTGAAGTGTTTGATTTTATTTTGTATTAAGATAACAGGAAAAAGGAACATCGTGACTTGACTCAGAAAATGTGAACTGTTTTTAAAAACAATTTTATAGTGAAAGCTAACTTTCATGAAGAGTGGGAAGATTATGCAAGAAAACTGGAATGGATTCTAGTAGCAGAACGAAGAATGTGTGTAAAACTATTGACCAAACTATTGGGTTCTGGAGGGATATAAAATACTAACCTTCTTGGAGGGAAAGTGAAAGAGTAGACTTGATCTACTTTCTCCCCACACACAGTTGACTCTTCAGAGATATTAACTCCAATGTGAGTTGAATTAGGCTTTGAAGAAAGGCCACTACAAAACCCTGAAAACTCGGGAAAACAAAGAATTGATATATATATATCAGTCCACTCCACAGTAGGTTTGCTGATATGAAAGGGCAAGCAAGAACATTGTTTGACCAGACTGGCTAGAAGAGTCAGTGCATGTAGTTAAATAACAGCTTAGGTTACATTGGCAAGGAAGAACACAAAACCAATTAAACAATACATGTGCATGCAGCTCACTCTGCCTCCTCTCTCCACCCCCCCTCAAAAAACCCAATAGCAACCCAGACCACCCAATAAGCCTAGAAAGCAAACCCCAATGAAAGGAAACTTACCCCAAGCCCCTAAGGCTCCAGAGAGATTATTCATGTGCTAGTGGATTTAAAGAATTAATGGTTAAATAAAATATGGTAACAAGAGTTTGCCAGAGAGTCTAGAGAACTGCCAAAAGAACGGCCAGACTAATTCCCTCCTATTTCCACAGCCATCCCACTTGACCCTCTCTGCAGTAAGAACTTCACCTTTCCCTTACACCAATACATATTTTCCTTCCCTTTTATCAAAAGAAAAATGGGGATATTTTGATTTTCCGAAAAGGGCAAAAGGCTGTTAGAATTCTTCCTGTCATGGAAGATCAGCCAAACTGCCTGGATCACCCATTTGCAGTCTCCTCTCTGCTAAATTCTTTGTACTAATACTCCTGCAATAGATATGCCTAACATAATGAATGCTAGAAAACTGTATGCAGGTAACTCAAGAGACTAGTTTCTGCCACTGGAAGGTATAGATTACACGTTGTATCACCCTGTGCCTTCATTCCACATTAGTTTTCAAGGGTCTGTGTTTTGGTGAAGTTGATCACCTGGAAGTGCACAGGATATGTGACGACATTAAATTGATAACATTCAAAGAGTAAAAAAAAAGCAGGATGAAACAGCCTCCTAAGAGGCATAAAAATATATTTGCATGTCCTCAGCGATACAGATTTTTCAAATGACAGTTTTTAGTTTTGAGGTCTCATCAGGCATGGATCAGGAGGGTTTGGACGAGGCAACCTCCAGAGGTTCCAGGTGTCTGGTGATAATTAGTGAAAACAGTGCTCATCATGGAGAAAAGATCATTACAGTGGCAATCCAGTTCTTGTCCCACTCTTTATACATTTAACATCTTCCTCTTATGGCAGTAGTTTCTTCACTTTTATTTCCTATTTTGATCTTTTGATAAAGCTTTGGATTTTTCTCCAAACTTAATGAAACTATATTATAAAGCACCATTTGAAGAACTATATAATACAGCAAACTCTGTCATCCCTTTCAGCTCTGTTGTGTCATTAGAAAGAAAACTACATTCAAAGTTAATCATTATAGTTTCCATTAAACCTTTCCTCCATAAGAAAACATGAGGAAGTCAGCTTTACTTACAAATTAACTATACTTTTTAACAACAAGATGAAAAAAAGTACTGAAGAGCTGTAACAGTATCATAATATATTTCTCACTGGAGATTTTTTTGACAAAAGGCAAATAATAAAAATTTAAATGATGCTTTTTCATACAGAAACTTCCTCCATACAGAAGATTATTCTAAATTATCACAAAGACCTTCTCAGTCCTACAGCTCATGTTTCTTTCAAAAACTTATAAAAGTGGGATCTGGAAAAAATAATTCGAATGTTGAAAAATCATGTTTTCACAGACTGAATTCATGTACAAGGAGAAAAAGGAAGAGGGAACTTGAATACACAAGACTTGCATATAGTGTAAAAATAAATGTGAATATATTTTATAATCTTCAACCGTTTAGTAAGATACAATACCTTCTTCCCCAATGCCAACTTGCTTCCTAAAAATCTGAAGATATTGCTTCTACAGAAAGATAATTTTGTAATGTAAAGAATTAAGAATGCAAGGAATACCTGCAAAAAATACAAGAGGAGTAAAATTGAATGCTTTCATTACAGAGTGCTTCATTACTTACTGTGCTTCATGACTGGTGTACAGAGTGGTTGAATCAGTTTGTGAGTTTAGAAAGAGAACTGATTAGAAACGATGAGAATTAAATGGCTGTTAACCGGTAAAGAACTATAAGGGTTCACACATTCCAGGATGGTTAAGGAAAGCAGATTTCTTGCCTTTTTAGATAACTTTGAGTGTAGTAGGACCCTAAAAGATTTGAGCCTCTGCTACAGAATTAGGATATTATTTCCTCTGAATAATAATATCCAAGGGAATGCACACAGGTTTGGAAAACGCACGAGACCCTCTATGACTGAAGATCTCTAGACCACAGTATCCAGGACCTTGCTCACAGCCAAGAAACCATACAGGTCCATGATGGGAGACCCTAATGAACGAAGAACCTTAGCAATTCTTCCAAGCATCTGCCAAAATTGCTCTTCACTTAATAATGAACTGTTGAATTGAGGAAAGTAGTGTTAACATTTTTGAAAGTGAAAGGTGGTAAAACAAGTATCCTAATCGCTGCTAATTGGAGACAAATTACTTCCTTGTAGTTTGACAAGATTTATATAAGAAAGCCTTAACTGGGTAAGAGTAGAAGTAGTAAAAATGATTAGCTGAGGGAGGGAGGAAAGCCAAGGCACAGATGTTTAATTGAATGAGGAAAGAAACAGGAGGAATGGCCTCTATTTCCTAACTTTGAAAATGTCTATTCTTGACTAAAATTAGTGCTTGTGAACAAATTTCTTGGTTTTTATGTAATGGAAAACCACAAATATTTCCACACAGAAAATCCAATTACTTTATCAAGACAGTTATGAAGGACATCACATCAGCTTTTCAACATTGGAAATCACTGGAGAGTAATTTTTAAACAGGTGCATGATTTTAATACAAGTATCCATTTGTCATGACAGTTTGTGATTCCAAACTCAGACTTGGAAACTGAAGACTTGGAAAGACCAGAAAGGAGACAGTTTTATCTGTCTGAATATCCAGCATTGGTAGAACAGAGAAGCATGTATTTATTCCACTTCCACTTTCCACTATACAAACGCAGACTACCATATTTGCTGGTACTTAACAAGAAAGTGAGTTTTCAAGGTCTCAACATAAACTTATTTCCTTGTAAAAACTTTTTTAACTGAAAGATGCACATAATCAGAAATATAACTACAGGAAAATTTCACTCCAACTATGACATGAGAAATAGAGATAACTACTCTGTCAAAACAAAAACAAAAACAAAAACTTTTTGACAAATCAGGGCAGGATTTTACCATAACCAGATGCTTTTGAGAAGCCTTAAGTGTGATTGTTTTTTCTTTTTCTTTTTTTAAAAACAGAGATCAGAAGCGCAGAGGAAGCAGGAAGGGTTGTTATGTTAATTCCTTGAAATCAGTGTTCACAATCAACTTTGACCACTCCTGTTAACAGCTAAGAACTTATCATTAGCACTTAGTACCATTCAAGAAACTCAAAAGTATGGCTTCTGCCTTCACCTGCTTTTCCATAGTCTCCTTTGAGTCCTAAGTCTCACTTAATTGATCTCAGCAGAAGTTCTAGGACATCCTATGCAGCAGTAGATGCAAATAGCACAATGTGGGAAAATACCTAATCTGGAACAGAATTTAAAAAAAATTATACTATCTATAAGAATCTTCTATCATTCTAGAAACAATTATCAGGTTTTTAACATAATTCCCTCTGGTAAAGAGTTAGAATTGGTGTTCTATTTGCTTACATAAACACAACAGACAGTCTGAAGTAAATGTATGAATGCTTTATATGTCTTACCAATGGAGTGTGCATACTGAACTGTGCCATTACAGATTTCCTTTTTTGGTTGCACACCAAAATCAAACCTCTCCCAGAAATTGAGTCCTCTCCCAGAAAGTGAGTCCTAGCCCCACTTTGAAGTGCAGCCAGGTACCTGGCTTATCAATATTGGGATTATTTTTTTTTTTACTGTGGAACACCTCTACATGAGGCAGAATAAACCACAAAGTTGTGTAATGAAATCAAAGTATATTTTCCAGCAGTAAGTCAGAAAATCAGCTCTTGGGAACAGATACTTTTCTGTACCTTACAATGAGCCACTAGCTATCTGACAAAACAAAACAATTCCTTGTTCAAGGAGTTGACATGACAGTAAATCATAAATTTGTTTTTTCATGAGGATTAAAATAACTTTGTGTACTAAGAAAAAAGTAGGTGAAGTAGAAACTATCCATTTGGAGTGATGGAGAAAATATATTTTTTGAAGTATTCTTTGAATACCAAATAAAAATAGTATGTCCCTAAGAAAATCCTCAGATGTTGCTAGAAGGTTTGGAAAATAAAATATCAGTTCACTGGAGAAGTTCTGATGGACTGATTTCCACACACATGATTTGAAACCCATTAGATTTGTTGGCCTTTTTGTCTCTCATCACATTTATAAACATGCAATCCATCCTTTTCCACCAGCAGAAGTCTCATGATAAATAAAGGTGTTACTCTGTCCTAAGCTCTACAAGATTTTCTCCCCTTTCTCATAAGCCTTCATTAATTCTCTCCTTGACCATTGGGGGGTATTTGTGGCAGTTTTTTTCCCCTCACTTTACAATATATGCTGATTTCTGGCAAATAAACCAAAATAAAAACAAAAGTAAAGTTGTAAAACAAAAAAGAGCAAAGCACATTGTGTTTAAGTGTAACATGAGTATAAAACATAATTATCAAAAACATTTTTTGAGAAAAACATTTTTGTAAACTAAGAATAAATTTATATTTACCATCCACAGACACTCAGTGATGATAAATATTTTAAATAACATATTTTTTTAAAAAGTTTGATCTCACATTCAGTTTAATAAGAAAAAATAAGCAGATGGCAGCACCGTATGTGCCTTTTGGATATTATGATAAGATCTCCACTGCTGAAATGTAAAAATTACCTTGTGGCTACTTCATCAGTATAGTAAGCTATGCTGTTTGAAATGCACAAACAAACATTTAGAATTATGAGTTCACTTGTCATGCAGGAGAGTTTTCAAAGCAAATTACAGTTCAGGTTCTGAGCAGACTTTTTACTTGAACAATCTTTGTAATACTGTAGTTAAAAGATCCCCTTAAAGCAGCTATTGGTTAGGCTCCGTGCCTTCTTTTAATATGGCAAAAATAAATTTTATAGCTATAATAAACTACACAACACCTAAAAATTGCTGTTATGAGACCTTCTGCAACTCAGAAGTTAATTAAGAAATGTTAAACCATTAAATGCAGTATGACATAGTATGTTCTACAGCACTTAAATAGTTTAAAATATATCTCCAGAATGCACAGAAGCTTAAATATAGTTTGGAGTTTGGATGAATTTTAATATTAATTTTTCAAGTTATATAAAGCAAGGCTTTTTTCACCTGAATCCAAATGACTAGAGAAAAACAGTTACAGCATCAAACAAGAAAGGCAACGACAGATAAGAGCTCTTGAAGAAACAGCTGAGGTTACTTATCAACATTGTATTTATCAAAGCATACTCCCTGCTTGGTTCCAGAGATTTTAAGAGCCCTTTCCGTAGATGGATAAGCTTGTAAGCACAAAGCTTCTACCACACATTTGCAGTCCAATTTTAAAGAGGGTTTAGGGGAAAGAAGGATGACTGCTGTGTGAAGAAACGTGGGTTGCAACTGCATGGTATTTTACAGGCAGTTGTGACTGGATTTGTCTGGATTCCAGGATGGCTGGATCTAAGCCAGCAGCAGACCAGAATATGCTGAGGTGCAATTAACATGGCACTGAGTTTGAGCTAATAAGCCTTGCTGGGAGACAGGGCTTTCAGGCTTGTGTGGCACTCAGTCTCAGTGCCGTGCTAACACAGCTACACAGCTTCCAGTTTAGAGTTGGCTTGCATCCAGCTGGTTCAGAGTGCAAGCAAGGACAGCTGGTATTTGCTCTGAGAATGGACAAGATTTACTAGTGACTGCCATGGCCTGTGAGAAATGCACATATCAGAACCTGTGCTGGTTGTAGGACCTTCTGCTTCTGTTAGCTGGAAATCCAGGAGGGATGCTGAAGGTACTTGCAAGGCAAGTTGAAGGTATACACAAGGAGAGATTCTTATCCAAGACACAATTCTAAATGTATTTCTTCTGTCAGTCTTCAATGACTAAATTAGTTATGCTTCCCATCTGTGACACTGCAAATGTAACTGCCCCATGGTCACTGAAGAAAATAGCACAAATATTCTTCAGCTTGACAGATATGGTGCACGGAAAGAAGGTCACATCTGTCTGTAACAACATTCAGACATAAACAAAAATCCCTGAATCTGCTGACACCATCATGTTCCAAGTTCACAAAACATTTGTGTTATATCTCAAAGCCCAGTCTGTGGGCTACAAAAAGCCAGAAAAATCAAACAATGAAGTGCATGAACCTAGGCCACCAACTTAAGCATCTCCATTTGAGATAAAGAAATGAAAGAAAGTCTCACTTTATAACCCTATCAGTACAGACATAAGGAGGTTAACTCAGAAACAGTGTGTACTTCCTCTTACTGGAGCAGGTTAGGAAGCTGTTAGAAAAAAGTTCTTCATTGAAAGGATGCTCAAACTCTGGAAACAAACTTCTCAGGGAAGCAGTTTTGGCCCCAGGCCTGTCAGTGTCAAAGAAACATTTGGACAACGCTCTTAGATACACGATTTAACTTTCAGGTTGTCCTGTGTATAGTCAGGATTTGTACTTGACGACCTTCATAGGTCCCTTCCAAATTAGGGTAATCAATTTAGTAGTCCTTTAAATGCAAAATAAAGTTATTTAGAAGGTAGAAGTGAAAACAATTTTTAAAAGAAGTTTCTTTTAAAAATGGTATTACATATAAGGATGCAAAGTGTAAATACATTGAATATCAAAAGGAGACTACTCTGAGTGCAGCACGCTAAAGGTAAAGTACAGAAAAGTCCAAGGTATTACCGAGTGCAATTAGTTTGTAACCCTCACAGGTGAATTGCTGCAGTTTAAGACCAGTTCTGACCAAAGGTGACAGCATGCAATAAAGAGGGAGACGAGAGGGAAGGTATAGAACAGATCTGCCTCAGAAGTAGTTGCTGCTGACATAAGATGGAGAAGGGACTTCTTCCTGACAGGATGAAAAGTAATCAGGTGAGGAGCTGGTACTTCTTGGAACATGACTTCTGAAAGATAATTCTTCAGAAATCTTCTACAGCTTAGGAAATGAAGGTTACAAATGTGAGATGAGAGAACCTAAGACCAGTGAGTCCCTTATGGTAAAAAATAGTAGCTATATCCAACTCCACCAAGAAATGATTTAGTAATTTAACTTCACTGTATAGAAAGGGGCTAGTTTTCACAAGACAGAACTTCTTCTAAGCATCTGATGCTATACTACTCATAGGAAATACTTTTTTTTTAATGGAAAACTTAGATTACTAGAACTAATGCTTATACAGAGGAATTCTTTGATACCACTTTGATACCACTCTCCCAAATGCACTTCTTTCTGTGTATAAACCAGAAACATTTAATTGTAAAAGGAGGCATTTTCTTGGCAGTTCTCCATTAACAGTCCATCAAATTGTATCAGAAAATTATTGATCAAAGGTACTTTATGACAGATGTACCTATTTCTATTCAATATACACCTTAAAACTGCCTTTCTACTGTTGTAGCATTCCAGTCTGCCTAAATATTGCAGGTGGAACTACAGATTCGAATAGTCTCAAAATTAAAACTCACACAAGTTATCTGTTAATTCCAAAAACTGATTTTCATTAATTGCTAAGAGATGCATAGAGAAAGAGGAAAAATTAAGAAAAAGTTGGAAAAATGCTGAGATTATTTTTTAGAAGCAGAGAAAAGATACCATCAAAAACTACTTTTTCTGCCGTGTTGGTGTGGG